>PITA01002433.1:13647-161488 GCA_004023965.1 Spilogale gracilis
TTTTTTTTTTAAAGATTTTATTTATTTGACAGAGAGAAACACAGCCAGAGAGGGAACACAAGCAGGGGGAGTGAGAGAGGGAGAAGCAGGCTTCCTGCCGAGCAGGGAGCCCGATGTGGGACTCGATCCCGGGTCTCCAGGATCATGACCTGAGCCGAAGGCAGTGGCTTAACCAACTGAGCCACCCAGGCGTCCCAAATATTTTATTTCTTACTTCAATAATGAGATACTCAAGAGAATGTTTTTTGAAACTAGGATAATGACTAAATGATACATCAAAAAATTCTTAAGAATATTAGAAATAATTTTTGAGAAATAAGGGCAAAATAGTAACTTCTACCTCTGCAAAAAATTTCCTCAGTACTAATTCTCATGAAAAAATATTTAGATAATTAAACAAAAGAGAGTTTATTTATTTATTTTTAAATATTTTATTTGTTTATTTGACAGAGGGGAGGGAGAGAGCACAATTAGGGGGATGACAGTCAGAAGGAGAGGGAGAAGCAGGGAGCATGGCCTGGGGAAGGGGGCATGGGGCTGGATCCCAGGACCCAGGGATCTTGACCTGAACCTGAGCAGAAGGCAGACTAAGCTACCCAGACGCCTCAACAAAAGATTTTAGAAATAATGATAGCCACTACTGAATTTAATAGGAAAAATTAAAACAAAAAAAGCTTTCTCCTTTTCTGTTACTGTAGATGAACTGGTCTTGTTTCTAGGAAAAGCTATGCCCTCCTGTTGCAAACTAGATCTCATCTCTGTTATCTTTTTTTTTTTTTTGGAAGAGTCACTCCAACAATATTCCATGTGTCCTGAAGCATCAGTTTTTTTCAATGAAAACATTGACCAAGTGTTCCTAGTTGCCTATGTCTTATCCAATGCCTACATTTCTCTCTTTCCTACAGGCTTGTGACCATCTCTTCACCAAACCTGAGTGAACACCAAAAATTAAAAATTAAAAATTAAATTTAAAAAAGTAGAATGTGCCGCTCACCTCAATCAGGTTTTCCTGTCAGAACCAGCTGAGCACACTGAGACCCTTTCCTGGCAGACGGCACTGGTCCCTATGCTTGTCCAGCTTCCTCTCCAAATCTTCTGCTTATCTCAGTTTGCTGCCTCCTGTATCTCATAAAAGAAAATTCTTTTTTGTTTGATTGTGAGATGCTTCCAGATTTCTGAAATTAGTGTTTTCCCTCTTGCAGTAGTCTTTCAGTCCAGTTAAAATTTCTCCCTATATAGGTTTTAGATTTGTTTTTATTTGACAACACATGCTATTTTCAACCCATTTCTAAAGAATTCTGTCATGACATTAAAATCTGTCTAGGTACTGCACCAATTCTCTTTTCAAAATAAAAGTCTTCATAATGACATGTTTCTTCTTCCATTTAAAATGAAATTCCTAAAAAAAATAAAAAATAAAAAATAAAAAAATAAAATGAAATTCCTTTATTCTCCAGGGTCACTCTTCCCACACTTTCTACCCCTCTGCAAACAATTCTGATAACCACATATACACACAAACTAGATACTCTTTAAGATCTAGTGCCATATAAAATATAGTATGTGTTTCTTAACCTTTTAACATGTGTAAAATTGGGTTTTTCCTTTATTTAGTTTTCTTTCATCCTTCCTCCCTCCCACCATCCCTCCTTCCCTTCCTTTCTTTCTCTCTTTTTAAAGATTTTATGTATTTATTTGACAGAGAGAGGGTAGGAGAGCACAGCAGGGTGGGGTGGCAGAGGCAGAAGAGGTTCCCTGCTGGGCAGGGAGCCTGATGTGGGGCTCAAGCCAAAGGCAGTTGCTTAACCAACTGAACCACACAGGTTCCCCAAATTTCATATTTATTTTTATATGATATTAATGAAGATTTTTAGTCCTATGGGGGTTTTTTTGTTTGTTTTTTGTTCTGTGTTCTTAACATCACTTTTTCCCATAGTTCTTGTGATTTTTAATTTTTTATTGAAAATAAATAGCTGTAATAATGAGCATTTATTTGGGACTAAAGAATCACATTGGGAGAAACCAGATTCTAGGAGAAACCCAAGTAGTGTCCTGCTTGCAGGGTGAAAGCAGAAGATTTTATGAAGAAAAGGAAGGGGCACGATTATGTTTTGAAGAGAAGAAAAAATGTTTTCTATGTGTGTTAAAAAGCTCAGCTACTCTGGGTCATACATTGATTGGCTACTGATTCTGTTTTTAGAAAGCCCACGGTCATCAGTATCATGATCAGGATGTCCATTCTGCTGGGTCTCAAATGGTTGCTTCAAACAATTGACATTTTGGCCAAGTTCCAAAGACAGGTTAAGGCAGTTGCTCTGCAGGGACCTCTTCAGCTTTATTTTTAAATGGCTTCAGTCATGTCAGTTTTTCATAAATGCATGTATCTCATCAGAGTGGAACGGACTGCAAATACACTAAAGTTATGTCAGTATGCAGATCTATGAGTCTTTTCAATGGAAAAAACTAATTTTCAATTTATTTCAATAACAATCTTCTTATGTTTTGTTACTCTTTAGAGACTCAAATATGTGCAGAAAAGTAAACAACTATCTTTCTGAAAAATAAAAATAGTAACATCAAATGTAAAAAGGAAAAAAAAAAGAATTCAAACATTGTAGTAAATTCCACTGAAAATTTTATAATTCTTTGTAAAGCAGTTTGAAAAATACTGTAAGAAATGTAAATAGTTTATTTAAATTTGGACACAATTTCTTCTAGGAATTTAACCTATGGTATTAGAATGCATATGACTTACTGAGTACATTCATTAGGCATTAAGTGTGATTTGATATTTTAAATATAATAACTACCACCAGGAGAGTTCTTCAAATTCTGAACTTAATTGATATTTTTAAGTAGGGAAAAGTTTTTAAGGTCATGCAGCTAGTCAAGAACCGATTCAGAATTTAAATTTAGATTTGTTCAATTTTCTTGCTTTTTTTCCTCTCCCTTTGTGACTACACCATATTTTATATAAAAGGCTGAATCAATAAATCAAATGGTATATTTTATTGTAATATTTTCTGTAGTATTAAAAATCAGAAAAGCTAAACATCTAATATGGAAATAACTTGATATATTTTTAAATATTAACACTACTGCTAAGATTTTACCTTGTACATGTAATATAGAAACATTAAAATGGTTTATGCTACAGTAAAGATTAAGTTGGAAATATTATTTGCTTTATCCTACACTCTATGGAAGCACAAAATCATTAAACAAATTACAAATGTGAAAAGTTACAAACAGTTGGTACCATAGAAGATTTTAAAACCAGTATTGTGAGTGAAGGGATTCAATTTTTCAAGACCAATAACCTAGAATTTGGCCTTTTGCAAAGCTCCATGGAAACCAGCCAAAGCTGACCTCTTAAAGTAGAGAAACCTGGTAGAGGATTGAGGTAGAGAATCAACTCAACCACTCACCATGTCACGAGAGGTATAATCACAAATTTAGACTTTCTCATTGCCCATTACATTCTAAAGAGTGCATAGAAATCTAGCAAGGATGGCTGTCAGATTCCAGGAAAGGTACTCTGACTTTTGGGCCAAGTGACTTTTAAGATGCTAGTGATTGTATTATAATGCTTGTTTACATACACACACACACACACACACACACACACACACACACCTAGATAATAGTTATTATTATTTTTACTTTAAATAAAAATTCATCTCAAAAAAGTTAGTATTTGAATAACTGTAACAGAGAGATGATAAACTAAGGTTAGTCAAAGGGCCTTGCAAATATAACTGAAATTCTATTTCACTGTGGACACATGCAAATGCACAAAATAAGATTTGGATTATATATCAGAGTTGAAATTATGTTTTAGTCTGAACTTGTAAAATGCAGTGATTTTGGAACTGGGAATTACGTTAGAACTGATTTCTTATTAATTCATATATTACAGTTCATATGTTAAATTTTTAAAATTAGCTTAAATTTCATAGACTACACATGCTAAGCCCTGCTATTATTTAAATTTAAGACCAAAATAATTCTTGTAAAATATGCAGCCTGGTAGAAAGAAATGCAGATGGCTTTGTTTGAAAATCTGTGTCATTAGAAAAATGTTCCAGATTGACAGTAAAATGTGTTGATAGAGTCATAACCAGAGTCGACTAACTTTACTGAACAAACAGGAAAATGATGGTAGTTAGGTTGAGGACTGAGAGAAATTTCATTATTTATTAACCTTTTTTTGGCATAAGGTATTAATGAATGAGAATACTGTGTGTATATGAATGTGCATGAACACACATAAGCCATGTATGTTTTATGACTGTAGAAAGAAGAAATATTTATGACTCCTTTATAGTTATGAATGCTTTATTTAACTTGCCCTACATTTTCCCTAATCCTAAATGGTATTGCTATCCCACAGATTGCAGTTTATCATGTTCAAAAATATAATAATAACTCTGAGTGTTTTGGAGAATTAAGTTGTGTGACAGTTTTTGTCTGGAATTATGCAAGCCCCAAACATAAGATAACGTCATGGATAGGTTGTGGCATCAGTTTTCCGTCTAGTAAATTTGTTTGTTTGTTGCTATTTTGAGCCAAGGATATTTGGAAATAAAATTCAGAGAGTGAGTTCTTTTCTAATTTTGTGTACACATGATGAGAGTTTTATCTGGTTTGGGTAGGAGAAAAACTTTTGCTTCTAGCTATTACAATGTTACCGAGACTATACTCTTTCTTGCTACCATATACAACAATAACATTAATAAAAAATGGAAAATATATGAAATAACTCTTTCACACATTGGGAGAAGACATTTAGGTTCTGATATGAGTGAGTGGAATAGTCAAACAAGGTGAATTCTACAACTATCTTGCCTTCTTGTTGGAAGTCCTCTCCAAGTTGCAACACATAGACAGGGAATTCAGCAGAACAAGGAGGGTTTTGATGAGTAGGTAAGGAAATCAAAATGGAAGGATGCAAAAGTGCTTGGAATCAGCAGGCAGAATATCAGACAGAAGGGATCTACTTAGAGAAAGGGCTTGAAAGATTTTTGTAGAGAATCACTTGAGTCTTTGGCTGAAAAATAAACTGCACATGTTTAAGGAAAGACTATAGGAGGGTACCAACAACAGCTACTGAGCAAAGATAGCTACCAAAGAGCTAAAATCTGAAGAATGGGTTCCCAGATGGCACAAAGAATTGGAACAATCAAGTTCTGATCTGCCATAGTGGGGAGATTTTGTATACAGTTTAAAATTTTAGTAGAGTCCTGAGAAAGTTCACATTTAAATAATGATATTAATTGGCCTTACTGTTAGGGCTATTCTCTCTAGTCTTTTCTACATATAAGATCATGTCATCTGCAAACAGTTTTTCTTCTTCCTTTCGTTTTTGGATGACTTTTATTTCTTTATTAGAAATAATAAACAGGTTCAGTGAGGTTAAAGGATATAAAATCAACATATAAAAATCAATTGTGTTTATGCATACCAACAATGAAAATTAAGAAACAATCCCACTTACAATAGTATCAGAAAGAATAAAATGTTCAGGAATAAATTTGACCAAGAAAGTGAAAGACTTGTACAATGAAAAATATAAAACATGGATGAAATTAAAGAAAATCCAATTACATAGAAAATTATTGCATGTTCATGTATTGAAATACTCAGTATTGCTAAGAAGTCCATACTACCTAAAGCTTTCTACAAATTCAGTGTCATTCCGATCCTATTTACAATGGTATTTTTTCAGAGTAGAGAAAAACAATCCTAAAATTCATATGGAATCACAAAGGATCCTGGATAGCCAAAACAATCTTGAAATAAAATAATAACCTGGAGGCATCATATAACCTCATTTCAAAGTATTTTATAAAACTATAGTAATCAAAACAGTACGGTGTTCTCATAAACACAGACATATTAACAATATAACACAATAGAGAGCTCCCAAATAAACACAGGCATATAGAGTTAACTGATCTTTGATAAGGTTGTCAAAAATACACTATGGAGGAGTCCTTCAGTGGCTCAGTTGGTTAAGCATCCACCTTCAGCTCAGGTCATGATCCCAGAGTCCTGGGATTGAGCCCCACATAGGGCTGCTGGCTAGGTGGGGAGCCTGCTTCTCCTTTTTTCATACCCTGGCTCCCACCCATTTGTGCTCTCTGGCTCTCTCTATATCTCTGTCATATAAATAATTAAAATCTTTAAAAAAGTACATAATGGAGAAAAGATAATCTTCAACATATTTTGTTAGGAAAACTGGATATCCATTTGCAAAATAATGATTTGGGTGCTTGTCTTACATCATCCACAAAATTCAATTTAAAATGAATTAAAGGCTTAAACATAAGAACTGAAATTATGCATATCCTCAAAGAAAACATAGGGGTAAAATTTTATGGCATTGGTCATAGCAATGGCTTTTGTATATATTACTAAAAGCCCAGATAAAACAACAAAACTTAAAAAAGTGAGAATGCATGAGATATAAAAGGATTCTGCACAGCAAAGGAAACAATAGAATGAAAAGGCAACTGACAGAATGGGAGAGAATATTTGTAAACTATGAATGTGATAAAGGGTTAATATCCAAAAAATATAAGGGACTTCTACAATAAAAAATAATAATAAACCAATTAAAAATGGACAAAAGACTTGAATAGATATTTTCCCAAGAAGACATACAAATGGCCCAATGATATGTGAAAAGATGCTCAACATAACTAATGATTAGGGAAGTGCAAACCAAAATCACAATATCATCTTACACCTGTTGGGATGGCTATTATATTATTATTTGTTAAGATTTGGCAAGGATGTGGAGAAATTGAAACCCTTATATACTGTTTGTGGGAATGCAAGATGTTACTGATAAAGATGGATTTGCTTCTGCCATTTTGATTTATTTTTTGTATGTGTCATGTCCTTTTTATTCCTCTATTCTTCCTTTCTTCTATATTTTCTTCAGAGAATAATTACTAGTATAATGTTTTCCTTCCTTGAATTATATTTGCATTATATTAGTTTGAATCTTTTTCTTAGTGGTTGATATTTGGTTTAAGATATACTTCTTAATTTATCAGATTATGTTTCACATTTATGCTAACATATCCACTATAATGTAGAAATGTTATTACTATATAACTCTATCCCCTCTTTCCCTTTTGTGGTACCTATATTTTTATCCATATTCTAAGTTTGTTGCAAACTCAAAACCATTTTGTTCTAATTGTTACTTTATGTGATTTTATGTCACTCAAGACACATTAGAAAAGATGTTTTGTTATGTTAACTTTCTTATTTACTCTTCTCTGTTTCTCTTAATTGCTTCATGTGCAATTTTTTCACCATCTGCTATGTTTCCATACTCCAGTAGCTCTGTTCAAATCCACCTTCTTTGTGCTTAGTTATTATTTGGCAATAACAATTTGTTATTGTTTGACAATTATTTGTTATCAAATATATTATGTGTCTATATATTATAGACCTAACAATATAATTACATACAAATTGTTTTATACAGTTTTTGAATCAGCTAAGGAAAGAAAGAAGTGCACGTTTACATTGTCTTTTGTAATTACATAATCACCTTTAGCAGTGCTCAGTTGTTTAATATGGTGTTGATTTATAGTCTTAGATCACTTTATCCAAAAGAATGTTGTCTGGTACTTTTTGTAAGTCATATCAGTCAGCAATGAATTCTGAGAATTCTTTGTTTTGCCTTCATTTTTGAAATATAGTTTTCCTGGATATAAGATTTTTAGTTGACTGTTTTTTTATACTTTATATGTGTCAACTCACAACCTTCTAGCTTCTATTATTCCTAATGAAATGTTAGTTTTTAATTTTATTGGGATTACTTATATGTTATCAGTCATATTTTTGCTTGATGTTTTCAAGATTTTGCCTTTCTCTTTAAATACTTTCCCCGCCCCCCATGATGTATCGGAATATGGATCTCTTTGGCTTACTTGGAGATCACTGGGCTACTTAGATATTAGATTTAATGTTTTTCATCAGATTTATAGCTTTCAGCTATTATATCTTTGAATATTTTAGGGGTTCCTTTCACTCTATTCTTTCTTCTTGGAATTCTAGTTACACTTATGTTAGTGTGCTTAATGAAATCCCATATTTCTTTTTCTTAAATTATATTTATTTATTTGACAGAGAGAAACACAGCTAAAGAGAGAGAATGAGAGAGAGAAGCAGGCTTCCTGCTGAGCAGGGAGCCCAAGGGGCTCAATCCCGGAACTCTGGGAACATGACCTGAGCCCAAGGCAGACGCTTATGGACTGAGCCACCCAAGTGCCCAAATTCCATATTTCCCAAAAATTGTGTTAATTTCTCTTTATTTTTCTCTTTGATTCTTAGATGCATTATTTCTATTGATCTAACTTCAAGTTTGCTGATTCTTCTGCGAGCTAAGTTTTACTATTTAGCATCTCTAGTATTTTTTTTAATTGTGCTTTTGTATTTTTCTACTTGAGTTTCAGGGTAGTTCTTTTATAATCACAATGTCTATTGATATGTTGTATTTTGTTGCATGTTGTCATTGTACCATTCTTTTTTTTCTTTAAGTATGAACTCCCTTTTGGCTCTCTTAACTAAAATAGCTTCTTTAAGGCAGTATTCATCTCCTAAGTTTGACATATAGGTTCTCTCAATGATGGTTATTATTGCCTGTATTTTTTCCTCCTATGTGACTTGCACTTTCCATTTTTGATGCATTTGTCATAAAATTTAAGGAAATTTGCCAGTCTGACATTTTCGGGACTACTTTGTACCAACTCTGGCAACAACTCTCATTGTTGCCTTTGTTCTTGTCTACATTGACTAAAGTAGAGGTTTATAATGCTGAGCTATGAAGGAAAGGAACGGGTCTTGGCTCAAAGGACACAGACACCGGCTGATCTTATCCAATGTAACAAATATTCTTGAAAAAAGAGTTCTTAATTTTTTGTATCACAGTAAGGTAGTTCTCAAAGATTTTAATTTGTTTTTATTATATTCATATATAGTTATGGTTGTTTATCTTGAGAGCTATTCCATTCAGTTTATCGTGACATCATTCTAGAAGTCATTCTCCAAGATAAAATATTTTTAAAATATTATATACCAACCATCCCAAGCAGGGATCTTTCTTTTTGATATTGACAAACTGATTCTAAAATTTACATCTAGAATCCGAGAAACAACTAGAGTAGCAAAGAAAAAAATCAAACAAAAACCACAACATTTTTAGGAAAAAAAAAAAAAAAACAAATGTTGAAAGAATTACATTACTTATTTTTTAAGACTTTCAATGAGGTTCTAGTACTCAAGTACTCAAGGTATCGTGTTTTGGGCATAAGCATAGATATAGATTAATAGAAGAAGATAGTACCCAGAAATAGCCCTGCAGTAATGTACGAACAATTGATAATTCAGAGGTATGCCAAGGTGAATACTTTCAACAGAATCACTAGAACAAATTAACACCCATGTGGAAATAAATGAATAGCAGTTTTTATTTCACAATAAAGAAAAATTACTTTGAAATTGTCATAGATCTAAGTGTAAATACTAAAATAATATACCTTCTAGAATATTACATAGGAGAAAATTTAGGGTACTATAATTAAGCAAAGATCCATGACAAATCTATCTATCTCTCTCCCTCTCTCTCTCTCTCTCTGGCACATACGCACAAGAAACTTCTGTTCTGTGAAAGACACTTAAGCAAAATGAAGGTGCATTATGCATTTGGTTTATTGGCTTCTCAAAATTAGATTGTAAGGATTCTTTATATATTCTAGAACCAAATATTTTTTCAGTTATATCTATTTTCAATATTTTCTCACAGCCTGTGTGATAAATTATTCAAATGGGATATGTAATTTCTCAAAATTATAATCTGTTCTTCAAAAGGTGCTGCTAAAATTGCTTGTATCTGGAGTATATGAAGACTTCTTAAACTAAGAACAGGCAAAAGAAAATACCAAAATAGGTACTCTACATCCTGAATATTGATGTTTATAATTAATAATAGCCCCCAAATCAGATAAATTTAAATTGAATACCATTAATTAATGAATGAAGAAACAAATTTCCATGTATTCGTAAAATGGGGTACTACCAAGCAATAAAAGGAAACAAGTAAACTGCATACATTCAGCAATATGGATGAATCTCAACAGCAGTGTGCTGAGTCAAAGAATCCCTATATAAAGTAGCACATGCTGTTTTAATCCATTTTATGAAGTTTTGGAATAGTCAAAATTATTCTGCAGTGACACAGAACAGATTCTTGGTTGCCTAGGTCTGAGGATGTGGGAGACTGACTGCAAAAGAAACTTTTTGTGGTGATGAAAATATTGTGTCTGCATTGTGCTGATGGCTAAATGGTACTTATGAAATGCATTTGTTAAAACTCATAGGAACTCTACAATTAAAATTAGTTCACTTTATGTAATATAAATTACATCTTGATGATTCATAAAATAAAACAAAAAAGTGAAATAGCAAAAAATGTTGCTTTTAGGATCAGAGAGAAAGCGGAAGTTATTGATGCCTAACCATATCAACACTTGATCACTATGATTAGAAATCACAGCGAGAGAGATAAAAGCAAAGGACCATATAATTCAGTCTGAGGAATTGAATATGCACATAGGAATGGAAATGTTTAAGAACACTTAGAAAAACACTAAAAAATCCAAATACTAGTCTTGTGTCAAGTAAGGAAATCTCTCAATCACTGTGTTAGATTCCTAATTAGATTTCTCCTCTCCCTTTCTCCAAATATATAACCTCAAAATTAATAACCACAACAGATTCTGTAATTTCAATGTATATAAAAATGCAAAAAGCTAAAATAAAAATATCATTCTAAACAACTTTCAGGAGATATAGTTATTTAAATTGTTATGCAATCCAAAATGTTACCTTAAAATAGTCTATGTCAGCTGTAGTAAACATATTGGTTTAAACATAAATCATTGTTTCAAAATATTTGTCAAGGTATATTAAACTATTATGATGAAGCATGTCCTTCTTCTGAAATGAATCACTGAACACAGATCAAAAACTAATGATACAGTGGCTAGCTGAACATAATAAAAAAGCATGAAAGGTAAATCAAAATGATTATTTCAAACAGAATATTGTTCCAGTAATTTTGTTTATAAAGTCTAAGAATGCAATTCCCTGTTTTTAGTTTGGATGATTTCTAGAATTCAGAGACCAAGGGATGAATTTGTCACTGTATTTTGAAATCAAATTAAATGTCTTATAAATGAAAAGTTATTTTTAAAAATATTTTATTTATTTATTTGACACAGAGAGAGATAACAAATAGGCAGAGATACAGATAGAGAAAGAGGGGGAAACAGGCTCCCTGCCAAGCAGAAAGCCCGATATGGGATTCGATATCAGGACCCTGAGATCATGACCTGAGCTGAAGGCAGAGGCTTGAACCTCTGAGCCACCCAGGCACCCAAAAAGTTATTTTTTGCCCTGAAGAAGATAAGAAAGAAAATATATTTTCCTGTCGAGCGAGATGAATTATAAAATTGAATCATATTTACCCTTCTTTGTCAGTACTTTTTACATTTTTGGAACTCATTATTTTAAAGTTTCTTGTAGTTTATTCAATTGCATGCCCCCAATTCTTTACTTAAAGATATTATCAAATATATATTGATTCCCTTAAAAAAATAAATACCGGCAGGTAAAAGAATATAAGGTACATTTGATCTTGCATTCAGAATAATAAATGTTTCCTTAAAAAGTATGTTTTAAAGATACTTAAGCCTTGAGAATAATTAACTTGCCTTAAATGGAAACACTAACTTCAAGAGAGTTCTTTTGCAATCTCCACAGCTGTCTCCCCAACACTGAATACATAAATATCACTCTGGTGCTATGGCATACATATAACAGCATCAGCATACTGTTCTCTGACTAGCAATATTATTCATGAACTTTTGCAATTAGTTGGCTTAAAATGAAGACAGCTGTTAAAGTGGAATCTTTTATCATATGCATGCATTATTAAATTTGCTCCAAAATGGCAATAAATCTGTGAGTGATTTCCAGAGCAGAAGAGCTTCTTAAGAAAATAAACAAATATACGAGAAGCAAGCATTTATTGAGCACTTTCTCTTAGCCAGACATTTTACTAAGTATGTTATAATAAATTACCTCTAATCCTCAGAGTAATACTTCAAGTCAGATATTGTCTGCATTGCAGAGAGGAGAATACTGAAGTGTTAAAATGAAAATATTTTCCCCATTTTAAACATCTAATAGTTAGCAAGACAAGGATATGCCTCCAGGTTAGTATGCCTCCAGTATTTGGGCAAGGCCCAATATCCCTTCATCCTCACCGCTTCTCTCTTTATGAATGGCTTGAATGCTTAAAACTAAAAACTGGGAAAGGAAAAAAGAATTAAATAAATTATGGATGCTGCATTGTGGGGAAAAATATGGTGAAGACATTCATGAGATGCCCTACCAAATGACCTGTTACTGTCTTCTATTACTCTTTTAGAAAATTATAAAAAATAGATTTAAAATTTTGAGTTGAGTACTAATGAATAAAAAAAGTAATTTGTCTTCTGGGTAAGTGAAAAGGAAATTGTTCATTTTTGTCAAATGTCTAAGAAATCAGGATTAGGGGAAAATAAACTGAATGGCAAAGACCGCAAACATAATTGAGAAACTGACAGGTTGCAGGAAAGAGCTACATAATTAATGGTGGTATAAGCAAATAATTTTGTAACGTAAAATACTTCATTTTAAAAGTATATGCTAGAAATACAAAATAGTGTAATTATATTTAGGCTATTAAGAATTGCATAGAAGAAAATAGAATTTCACACATGGAGATGAATTCCAAGATAAGGTATTGCATTTAATATTCATGTACTTTGGAGATAAGATTTGTGTAGCAGCTTGAAACCTTTTAGTTTGACTTCTAAATACAACTGAAAGAAATACTTAATACAACTGAAAGAAATTCAGGAAGTAATCCATATTACTATCAGTAAAGTAAAATATATTTTAAAACTATTTTAGAAATAACTAAAAAGCATTTCTAATATTGACTTCTGAGCACTTTTCAAAGTTTAAATTGTGATACAAGTGTGACTATTACAAATTCTAAGTCTGTTCATCCTAATAGTTATTATAAAAATAACCATTCCTCGTGTTCTCTAACCAAGCATGGAATAGTATGGGTTTTCTGTATAAATTATGAAAATTCTTAGAATATCTGTAATTCCACATTAATTTCTATGAGTTTTTTTACCCTTCTGGAATAGGAAATACCGGTTAGTATGTCAGATGCTCTTAAGATTAAAACATCATTACATTTAAGCTATCACTGAAATGCTTGATTTGAAGAAAACTATTACAATGTAAGGGGAGAATTATATTTTAAAACAGACACATTTCTTCTGTCATGACAAAATATAGGCAGTGATAAATTTTTCTAGATAGTAATAACCTCCTATATATCCATAGGAAATAAAGGTATCACAATTTGAACAATGTCTTATCAAGCTCTTTCTCATCAAAATATTAGTCTTGTATGCATTAATCCATGAACTTGTTTACTGTACAACTATGTGAAATTGATTAAATCTTACTTACAAACTATCACCATGTGTTTTCAACACACAAATTGTGAAAGCATTTTTAAAAAAATAATTCAAGAATATTTCTCAATGGAATATGTGAAAAAAGGGAAACTGTCTTGTAGTTTGATATGACCCCATGTAGGCTAATTGGTTCAAGTGGGCAGTCCCTTTAATGACCATATATAATTTTCTAAATGTCCTTACTTCTAGTCCTAGTACAGTTTAGGGGCTTAGATTGTTATGAGGCACATATTTATAGTAATAGGTCTCCCTCATCTATATATCTGTCACAACCTACAGAATTCTAGGGGCAAGGTTGGTTATTTCTAGGATTCTTCCCAACCTTACTCCTTGACCAGTAGTAATATGCAACAGCTTTTTAATGAAAACTAAAATAACATTAAATTTTCTTCAATTGATACCGAATTATTACCAAGATGAAGGCATAGTGGTCATAAGAAAAGAAAAACAAAAATACCAAGAAGCAAACATATCATTGTGAAATAGAAACCTTTAGATTAGGTAACTGGTATGGAGATAAGGGAGAAAAATTAGTTAGAAGAGAACGGACAATGATTTTTTTAACTTCTAAGAATTAAGTTGAGGATAATGAGAAGTGTTTCTTCACCAGAGTCCTTGCCACCCACCAGATCCGTGCCACCTGAGCTCCAAGATAGTCTCTCAAACCCACCATTTCTTGTCAACCAAACCACCCTCCCAAACTGTTGTAATTTCCCAGTTAGATATTTCAAGTAACCCTCTGTCTTACCTACCTGCATCCATTTAAGCTTTCCCTCTCCAACACATTCTCTAGATTGCGAAGGGAATTGTCTCTCCTGTTCATCTAAATGAAAACATACACATCCTCACTATCTGATATGTGGGCTCAGCTTTTCAGTCTTTCCTGTTCCCTTTTACTGGATCAATTTGCCCTAAGATAGGTTTATTGCAGTATGAGCTTCTCCGATACAGAATTTGTTTAAATTTGGTTTTAATTAGTATTATCTCCATCACTAGACTAACCCCAATAATAACTAGGGTTATTTGTGGGCTCAATTCCATGAAACAGGTAGGACTTAACATGGTTTCAACTCTCATTGAGCTCATTGTCAAGAAACAGAGTAACTAGACGAGGGCTTTACATCTGGTTAGAGCTCACTAAACATACTGATGACCTTTGAATAATATGAGTTTGAACTCTACTAGTCTACTTATTTATGGATTTTCTTTATATTACAGGACTGTCAATGCATTTTCTCCTTTCTTATAATTTTCTTACTATTTTTTTCTAATGTTATAAGAGTAAAATACATGTTATAAGAGTATAATACATATAACATACAAAACATGTGTTAATTGGCTATTTTTGTTATCAGTACAGCTTCTAGTCAGCAGTAGACCATTGTTCAGTTTTAGGGTGTCAAAATTCTACACAGATTTTTGACTATGTGATAAGTCAGCAGTCACAATCAGCACATTATTCAAGGTTTAGTTAGCTGTGAAAGAAATTAATAGCCATTAAATCTCTGAAGACTGAAACATGGACTCACTTATGTAGGGGTCTAGGCTGAACATTTTAACTCCCACAGAAGAAAATCCAGAAGAAAAAATAAATAAAAAACATCAGGTTTTATCTGTTGGTTTGAGAAATGGTGACAACTACTAAAAGTTCCAGTGGCCATAATGTGAGGAAGTAAACACACTGCCAGTTGGTAAATGACAGTAAAAGTCAAATTTGTTGAAAACACTGCTTATTCCAGAGTAGTATGGAGAAAAAAAAGTGTTTCCAGAATAACAGTGGTGACCAAGTAACAGTACGGCGGTGAAAGAAATAGAAGCCGAAATATCAAGGGAAGAGAGTGCTGACATAGGCATCATCATTGCCCATGTCAAACCATTACTCAGTTTTATAACTGCTAGGAGTTCTTGGCTGTCATGAAATGCTCTGTAAATCCCTTATTAAGTCTATGAATGACCAGTAATAACTGGGATTTAGCAGGATGATAGTGCTGAGCAATTCCTTTAGAAAAAACTAAGAGAGGAAAAATTGAACTTTTATCAAATAGCATGTATGTAGGTGGGGAGCAATAGTGGAGGAATGCATTATTTACATCTTCTCTAATACATTTTTTCAAAGCAGTGGTTTCAGTCAGTTAAGGTAAAATCTTCCTTATGGATTTAAATTTCACATTAATACACATCTAAATTTCTGAAGATACATTTAAACATAGCATGCATAATTTCTCCCACAAAATAATTCACAGACCCATAAAATATGACACTGCATTTATTTTCTCACTGTCAGTCATCGTTGAACATCTCTAACTTAAACCTGAGATCATATTCATTCCTTCAAGGGCTCAAAAAGTCAGAAAAATTTAGTTGATTATTATGGGGTTTAGTTGATTTCATTTAGTTAAATTTCATTTTCCCCCTCCTGAGACATAGGACCAGTTTAGCAATATCATCCACTGATGACTGTCTAATAAGTATTTATTTCTTTTTAAAAAATATTTTATTTATTTTTTGAGAGAGAGAGAATGAGTGAGAGAGAGCATGAGAGGGGACAGGGTCAGAGGGAGAAGCAGACTCCCTGCAGAGCTGGGAGCACGATATGGAACTTTATGCTGGGACTCCAGGATCATGACCTAAGCTGAAGGCAGTGGTTTAACCAACTGAACCACTCAGGTGCCAGAATAAATATCTATTTCTCACCCCTCCCCTTTAGTAACATAATTATGATTCAGGGGGGGATTCATTTCTTCCCTGTATAATCATATGCCTCAAGGGAACTTTCTTTCACCCAGCTTCAAGTGTAGGGCTGAATAATTGTGTCCATAGTATAGAAATGAGAGAAAAACGGTCTGATTTTTGGCTATACATTTTGAAGGGAAGTAGGATGTGACATTTGCCTACAGAAAACCAGCCTCTGGGTAAACACTGGCCACTTGAGTGAGAAAGGTAGCAGAGGTAGCAGAAAGAGAAAATGCAGACGATATTTAAAAAGGTAAAATCTAGCCAAAGGTAGCTAATAATTTGCAGAGGCCAAGGGAAATTTCTCAGATTTTTCCCATATGAGAGGAGAATAAGATCCTGTTAAATAATATCAAAAAATTATCACAGGAGATTTGAGAACACATAACTAGAATTTAAGAGATATTCTTAGGATAATCAATAATATTAAGAAGTAAGATATGCTGATGTGAAAATCAACAATGCAGCAATGTGGGATATGACATGAGATATAGTAATTGTCATGGGACAGAACCACACACAGAACTCAAGTAATTAGGTTGGAAGAAGAAAACAGATAGGGAGAGTCTGAGAGGATTTTTGGCTAAATTAAAGAAAGATAAGGAAAGGGGAAAATAGAAAAAGAGAGGAAAATTTTATAGCTCGATGTGGAAATTGTTACCCAGAAGTAATATTAAACAGAGTTGAAAAAGGTTAAAAACTGAAGAAAGCTCATCAGATTTCTTAATTAGAAAATGGTAAGCAAATTTCTCCTATGCATTTTTTCTAAAGACAACTTTATTTTCCATCTCACAAAAAATATTTTTATGGCAAATATGTTGGACATTTGGAGGTAATGTTAAGTAATGTGGGTGTGGGAGATGAGCACAAGATCAGTGCTGTATTCTTCATCTATGTGTCAGACAGACCCTTGATGGCTTTTGGTTTTATAGTCGCAGCACAGAAAGATGCCAGTCATAGAAGGATTATCCAGCTAGCATCCACAAGCCTAGGATGTAAACAAATGTGGAATTGCTCTGATTGAAACATATTTTTGAATGCTCTGCTGAACTAGCAACATCTGTCTTGAAGGAATGGCTTCAGGAGTTACAAGCCTCATTGTCAACATTTATAGTGTCCTTCCCAGAAGCAATAACATTTTCAAGCATTATATTGACAGTGACATCCACGCAATTTAACAAGAAAAAAAACACTCGCTGGATTCAAAATACGGAGATAGAATGATAATTTCATTGTATACCTCAACTTTTTGAATTCTTAACATAAACTTCCTTAAAAGAGAATTGGTTCATTATGGACATATGTTCACATGTTACTTTAATGAAGTAAAGTATCTTCAAACCATCTTAAATGTGACCACGAATCGGGAGGAAAATGTTTGAGTAGTTTATGCTGAGACTCATCAGCTTTCTCTTTAATCTGGAAAACTAGATAAGAGTTGTTCATTTACTGATTGGAGAGCATTATTAATTTGTTAGCGGTGAAAAGACAAAAGGCAAAGGTTTGAATAGATGTAAAGTTGTTAAAAGTTCAGTACGATATTGTGCAATGTAATAAAAATATTGAAAGAGGACAGAAAAAAGTACATGAGCGTTAACATTCCTGGAAAATAATGGTTTGATGCTTCATGTTCTCTAAGGACCTAATTATGAGCCATTCTGAATAGTGCACCTCAAGTATTGACAGCCTGTTTATATTGGTTCCTAATTAAAGACTCTCCCCTTACGCCCCTAAAAAGGTTTAGCAAAGACATCCTTTAGCACTAACAAGCATACTGTGAAGCCACATGTTGGGAGGCAAAAATAAATGAATTAAGAAAATAGAATTTAAATATCTTTGTAGACTGGAAGAGAGAAACTTCTCAAACTTTCAAAGGAAACAGTCTTCTTATTTATCTATCCAGGCTTCCAGTCATATTTTTCATATTTCCCATATTGCACATAAAGCTCAATAATATATTTTTAAACTCCCAGAACAGCACCTATGGTGGGAATGTTTTTCAAAAATTATAATCTTGGGATAAGCCTTTATGAAAACAGTTTCACTTTTCAGTTTTTTTGATGCTTTCAATTCAGTTTCTTTGTAGACATTCCTAAATATTTTTATGCATCACATGAAAGTAAACAGGAAATGAACAAGTTTCTAATCGTATCAGTTTCATTCAGGTAATAATATCATGTCTTGGGAATGTTCATAAAATAAAGGGAGTAATACTAACAACCTGGGTGGAATATTAATAGTATAATACCTTGATTTCATGAGGGATGAAATGACAAGAATAGGAATTTTAACAATGGAGATAAATTGAAGGAGTATATTTGGGCCTCAGACAAGTTGTTAACTTTATGTCAGTAGTTTTGCTGGACTTTGTAGGCATATCATTTATCTCTAATGCAAAAGACAGTGAATATATTTATATTCTCATTTTATATAGGCCAGGATTTGAACAGTCTGTCAGACTGCAAAGCACAGCTCTTAAAAATTTCACTACTCTAACATACAGATCTAATTCTTTATGGAGAAAGCTCTCTCACAGAAGTGTGATTCAGCAGAGTAGCTATTATCCTTGGTTTCTTCTAAGTGAACTAAGCATCATTTGTTTGGTTTGAAACCATTCTGATTGCTTTCATGGCTGGTATTAACTCAACCATATCAGTCTTATTAGGATTTGATATTTCAGCACATTTTTTTTTTAGATTTTGTATGTCCTTTATATTCTGCTATGTTCTTTTGCATTGCTCTTATTTTCTAATGTTTAATTACTTAATTACTCATAATAGTGAACATCACTCCCCCTATTTGACCATATTGTTTTCAGGATTTACCTTGTTGGTTTAAATGCTGCAAAATATTTTAAACATTATAAAAACATAATAATATTTAAAAGCTGTAACACCTTAATGGCTTCCCAGGAGATGACCTAAAATACTCATAAGAATTCTCAATTTATAGATTATTCTGATCTAAACAATAGAAGAATACATTTATTAATTTGGGGGGTGGACACGAAGGCATATTACAAGCATGCATTTCCAGTGTCAAAGCGTATGTTCGGGAGCTAGAATAATTTTCACCAAATTATTATGTGTTCTAAAGAAAAGACAAAATTGAGAGCTATCCACCTATGGAATTAAAGCATTTAAAATACAGCAAAGTTCTCTATCCCTTACTGCAAATGTCTTCCCAGGATAGTTTTACTATGGTGACACTTAGCTGAAATGAGACCACTGAGATCCAAACATACTCCCAGATGTGAGTAAATTTTTTTCTTTTAAAATCTTACCATGTTTTCCAGCCTTTTCTTACCATTTCATACCGAAAATGAAAGCACAATTTTCTTGAGTTCTCTGCCAACAGGACCTAATTTTAAGTATTTAATTCTCTGAATGTATATTACTCTTCTAATGTAAAGGTAGAATAAGAGTCATAGAAACAAAATGGTTTAAAACGTCTTTAAGAGTTCACCAAATTTATCTGTCTGTAAGTTGGCCTCTTCACCAATCCTGGCATATATTTATTTACATTATTTTAAGGAAAAGGTTTCCAGAGAAGAATAAAATCCCTATAGAACAAACCCTGAGAAATTTCAGTAATTACTTTTTTTTTTTTTTTTTTTTTTTTTGCTTCTGCAAAAAGCTTTATCATTTCCATTTGGTCCAGGGCTTGGGAGAGCCCCCCCCCCCCCGCGCCCCCAGTGATTACAAAGCTGCCTTGTAGCTGCAGGGAGAGGCTGAGGCATGAACTAAGGCGCCAGGGTGCTGTCAGAGGGGTCCCCTCAAAGGCTACTACTGATCTCCGGAGGCTCCTAGTCATGTAATTACTCTTTTTAAACTCTTTCCCTCCTTCTCTGTCTCCTTTGCTTCCTCCTTCCTATGCTTTCTGTCTCTCTCTGTCTCACACATACATGCTAACCTTTTCTAAAATGTGTTCTGAAATCTTCCCTCCCTCTGTTTTTACATCTATGTTTCTCTCTTCTCCTCCTCGCAGTAACAAAATGTAGTAACAGTAGAGTTTGAAAATTACCTCCTTAGCCCAATTTGGTAATTTATACATATACACATTCCCCTCAAATAGTGAAGCTAACAGCTCTATGCCAATCTCAGTCATTATGGCTAACATGAAGATGCTCAGTGCAAAAATGCTTGTCCATAAACAACCAGACCTCAAATAAACAATAGGACTTCCTTTTATCCATTCCTTTTGTACATGTTAGTACCTGCCATTTTTTTTTCAGGTTGGCTTGGCATTAAGCAGGGCTGATCTCAACTAGGTCTTTAACCTCAAAGGTGTACAGTATGTTGTTTTCTCATTCAATAAATCCTTATTATTACTCTCGGTTAATTCAAAGTCTGTTACTCTAAAATCAAGAAAAATAACTGATTAAAAGCTGATGTATTTTACGTTGCATTTGTTTTAGCTTACTAGTCTTGCTAGAATTGCCAGAGTTAGAATATAAAGAACACAAAGGCAGGGATGTTTTGACTGAACATTTATCATTTCATAGCACACAATTAAAATAGATAATGTCCCTAAAAGTGTTATGTTCTTTTAGAAGTGATATCATGGTGAAATGATAATTTAGACACTTGAAGAATATTAGCCAGTAAAGTTACTTATTTTTCATACTTCTTTCTTTACCTAGACCTATGTTTAGTATCTAAGAATTAGTTGTTTTTTTGCCAACATTATAGTATTACCTTCCTTCTGTTTGAAGGTAGAGATTACATTTATCAATTAGAAATCCCTATTCTGTATTTCCTAGAAGAATGATAGCCTTATTGAAAGAATATAATGCATTTGAATATAATTAAATTTAACTGCAATCTGTGCTTTCCCTTTAAACAAAAGCTTACAAAAGGTAAACTATATGACGGGAAAACATTTAAGTATGGTTGGTTCTGTACCACGTTCTCTGAAATGTGATTTAAAGGTCCTGAGTGCAATTTATTTCATCTAAGCAAAAATTGCTATTAATGGTTTAGGAGATAGACTATTTATGCCATCTCTTTCATAGATTCATTGAAACTATATTTGAGAGTATTCACCTTCCTTTGTATAAATTCATTTCCTAAAACAGTGTGAATGTACAAGCAAAAACATTTCCAGTTTCTTGTAAAATAAAAACTTATTCACCGTTTATAGTGTTAAGTTTGTCTTATGATGAAGATATTTATCTTAATAATAATTTTCTCCTGGACAGTAACTCCAAAGGAACATGACATAGTTTGCTTAAACATTTTTGAAACATACAAACTTTCAATGTTGAGATGCATTTTCTTTTGATATAATATTCCACTTCCTATGAAACTTGAAACACAAAGATTATACTTGCCACATATTTATCTAATAGAACATCTTTTTCTCAGATTTATTACATCATTAGTCAGATACAATGAATTAAAATATATAAAAAAAAAAAACTAAAGATGGCATTAAACTCTACCTTAAAAAAAAGCTGCATAGCAGAGACAGCATCTGTCCCAGATCTGCCCCAACCCCTGGGCAGGTGGAACTAGGGATAACAGTACTATCTATTTTTCATTGATCTTTCTGGGTTTTCTTACACGCATGCTGATGAATTACAGGAAGGAGGTCACGAGAAAGACTGAGCAGCCAGCAGTCTGATTCCTCTCACTTAAGAAATGTGCCTGCTTGCCCACCACTCTTGTTTTCATTCACTCTGCCCATTTTCCAGTTCTGCCTCTGGTTTCCATCAATTATGGGGCTACCCTCCGCCAGCTAACCTTGCTTGACTCCATGCTTGTCTGGGGTAGTGGTTTTACTCAACAGATCTTTTCCCAGCCTCCCACACACATGTTCTCTGATGGAACAGTACTCTGTCAGTCCTAGTAGAAGCCCTTGGGACACTCTCCCTAGCTTCTTTGCTGATCTAGGGTCATCCAACACAATTGTTTGGGTACAAAGAACGCTAACACTGCCTTTTGAGGAGTAGACTTAGAAGGCAGGGTCTTCTTTCCACCCACTGTTACACTCTGCCCCATCAGATCCTGAGCAGTCAGGTCGGTGGCCTGGCAGGTACCTGCAGCCACCTGTCATATCTTTCTGTACCAGCTAAACTCTAGGCGTTCCAGCTGTGATTATTTTGTCTGAATCTCCTGAATCTCTACCTTACTCTTTTGTTCTACCAGCTGTTTTACATAATGTTGCTCATGGACTATTTATGTGGGGGAGAAGTGGAAGTAAACCTATAAATATATATATATATTAAGATTTTATTTATTTGACAGAGAGAAACACAGCCAGAGAGGGAACTCAAGCAAGGGGAGTGAGAGAGGGAGAAGCAGGCTTCCTGCTGAGCAGGGAGCCCAACGTGGGACTCGATCCCAGGCTTCCAGGATCATTACCTGAGCTGAAGGCAGTCGCTTAATCAACTGAGGCACCCAGGCGCCCCTTATAAGTATATATTTTAAAATAACATAAATCTCGGAAAAAGCACTGCCTTTCTATCTTTATGTGCGTGTGAAGTGAAAAGCTCTGTTATGAAAAAATTATAAAGCTTTCTTTATGTAATTAATTTTTATGATTGTTTCTCAGTTTCAATCTACTGTTTCCCTCCATTTGCCACGTTTATTCACAAAGGCTTGCTGTATTATTTTCTTCCTTTAACCCTTTGATGTCTAGTTTAACCCTTACCATTCCCATGCTGCTTCTGCCTACATTGATCCCCCTTTTTCTAGTCTCTCATAGCACTTGCTGATTAACTTTGTGTTCCTGTCTTACAATATATGTTCTAATTAATTAGCTAAGCTAAGGTAGAAATCATTAGAAAATAAGTCAATCTGAAATACAACCATGTTATTTTTTGTTTTTTTTTTAATTTTGCATAATTTTTCCCCTTCTCTCTCAGAGTTTCACTATTATTATTGCTAAATCTTAAGGCTCACTGTCATGAGCCTTTAATTAGGAAACTTTCCCTAAAGCTAATATTAGTGAATATTAGAACACATGGTGCTTCTTGAACTTTGGTATCAAAAAAATTAATAATTTACCCTGAATGACATCTCTAGTCATCATTAGGCAAGGAATTTCTAGTTTTATTGCTCTCTGTGTGAATAGTGGCAATGAGCTACTAAATCATGGTCACCTCAGGTTATATGTCTTCTTTTTTATTTTTTTTCTTTAGAACAACACATTAAGCAACTCAATTCAAATTATGTGTCATTCTAATTGGAACTGGAGAGCAATTAACTTTTGTGTGGCAAAATGTCAAGTACTTTTTTAACTCATCAAAAGGAATTTGTCAAGAGACATCTATAGCTTCATAAAATTGCTTGTTGCTATCATTGGTCTCTGTTTCAGTTAGCTTGTGAACTACTTTAAGTGTGGCTAAGGAAGACAACTAGAAAATTGAAGAGGAAAACACTGTGTTTTGTCTCTTAAGACAAAATCAGTACAAGTTCCAGTTCTTGTAAATAGATTTTTCCCGTTTATACAAAAAGACTATAAATGCTCAAGTTGTATTTTTCTCACTTTAGTCCCAATATCCCTAAATTTATATTAATGAAATCTATTTATGTTTATAAATTATAAATAATTATAGTTCATAAATAAGCCCTGTAAATCTAATACCAAAGGACTAAATAACAGACAAGAAATTGCATAAGCAGTATCTATATTATCTTCCTCCACTTCATAATTAGATATATTCCCGAGCTCCCTGTAATTTATAATTCAAATGAATTTTTTTAGAAAACCATAGGTCTTTAGTTTTTTTTCTTTCTTTCTCTTTTTCTTTCTTCCTTTCTCTTTTTCTCTTCTGTCTGTATTCTTTTAACAGTGTAATGTTAAAAACTTCAGATTTATCGTATTTTAGTGAAAAATTAGAGAAATGTGACATAAAATATATTCCCTAATAGACCCAAATATCTTTAGTTCTTCTGTAAAAGAAAGCCAAAAGTGAATAAACTTTTTTCAATAATTAATGTTTCAGTATCTTATCATTTGGACATGATTAAGATATTAAATAAATATCCATCATTAAACTTATTTCAGCCCAACTTTAAGAATTCAAGTTACCTAAAGGTTTTAAGAAACCATTTTTAAATAGACATATGGAAATGCATAATTATTATTTTTTAAATTCAATTAGCCACCTTATAGTACATCATTAGTTTCAGATGTAGTGTTCAGTAAATGTAACACCCAGTGCTCATCACATCACATGCCCTCCTTAATGCCCATCAATTACCCCATTCTCCTGCCCATCTCCCCTCCAGCAAGCCTCAGTTTATTTCCTATACTGAGTCTCTCATGGTTTTTCTCCCTCTCTGATGACTTCCCATTCTGTTATTGTTGAAAAGTTCATTTATAAACTTTTATGTATTATATCTGTTTGACTTACATGTTCATAACAATTATGCTTAGATTACTTATAAAAATCTCATAAGACCTTAAACAGCTAGTCATTATTTAAGTTATCTTTCTTGCTGATAAATTCTGTAACAGGGATAATGTGTTTGACTTCTAGCAAACCTAAGCAGAGTAAAAGTTATAGGGCTGCATCATGTCTAGTGGTGATCACTCTAGAGATATTCCCGTTTTAATTAAACTCACAAACTTAAGAAAGTTTTTATTTACTGAAGATTATTCTAGATAACATGAATTTGAAAAACTGTTGAGTTAGTTTCCATATTTCTAAGAGTATACATAATTTATATAAATATTTAACTTTCTTTCAGCCATGTAAATAGAGCTCTCTATAAATTAGTTTTAACAATTCAATCCAGTGGTAGAGAGAACATCATCCATCTATAACATACATACACAGACATAGATAAACATGCAGACAAATACAAACAGAAATCTTACAGGTATTGTTTTAAAAACTTAGCCATGAAGGGTATGATAATATGAAACTCATTAGTTCATAAAAGAACAATTTGTCCAAATTGTATTTCTGGCAATGGAATAAGTTAAAGTTAACTGATAAGAGGGCTTAAATTTTTACCAATACTTCTGGAGAATCCCTTTAAGATTTTTTTCATTTGCCTAGTTTCCAAAAGCATCTTCTTCTCCTCACCCCCCATAAGAATTAGGTAGTTTTCGAGAAGATTTGGAAGAATAGTTATGTCTCAAAAGCACAGAGAAAGAATAAAAGTTCTTCCAAGAAGGACTTTTGTTTTCTACAGCCAGAATTTTTACGGTACCTACAACCCTTCTGAAATGAATAAGGGAGTTTGAGGATTGGTAAAAAGGATAGGTGTTTTATATTTTTTTTATTCTTTTTATTGTTGTTGCTGTTGTTCTTGTAAAGATTCAATTTGTAAGACAAGTTGTAGAGGTTGTCCTCAATTCGTAGGAGTGTTTTTAATTCCTCAAAGAATTGGCTTAAAACCTGAATGATACCAAGGATCACCAAACAAATATAACATCTTTAGTTTGCTTCTTTATGTCAGAAGTTCTTCAACTAAAATAGAAATCAAAAGATTTTCATGTTCTAGATTTAGAGTTGTTTGTCTTTAGAATGCTTTTCTTTCCCCTGGGTACATAATTTCATTTTAGCTTGAGGGAAAAGTCCTAAAAAAACTTTCTGTCAGGCTCGGAATATCAGCTTCCAATTTGGCCAACTCCTGACCATGGAGTCACTTTTAAAAAATTCTTTTAAACATCTTGTTGAGTCTTAGCCAAGACAAACAGTAAATATCCCTGGCATTATTGATGATCCCCTTGAATACAAGAGGTGTCCCCAAAGAGGACGAAAAAGATACTACCCTCTCATGTTCCAGAGCCACTCTCAAAAGTAGCTAAAAGAAAAAGAGGCAGACAGTTCTCCTGAGAGCTGTCAACAATCAGTCAGGCCCTAGCCTCAAATGGAATACAAACTGCATTTTGATTGACCATATATAGCTGCAAGGGTAGTTCAACCTATTTTTGTCTGGTTATATTTTTGGGTCCCGAAACTGAAAAGTTGAGCTGCCTGCATATCCAGGAATCAACAATCCATGTGCTCAAGCAGGAGGAAAGCCAAGCCAAGTTCTCAGGACACAAAATAAGATAAGCAAGAAGGCAATAGATATCCCCAAGAGAGAAAGAATCAGCAACCAACAGGCGCTCAGAACCATACTTACAAGTGTCAGGTTTTGGAAAGGAAAGGACATTGTGAAAGTTTACCTTCCCCTCTCTACTAGGCACTACAGAGATCAAGAGAACTGACATTAGAAAGAATTCTCTCCCTTCACTGGCTTAAGCTAGTTTTCCCATGATCCTACCTGTAGGCTCTGAAGTGAGTGTGGTTTAAAGAAGAAAGGTCACTGGGGCGCCTGGGTGGCTCAGTCGTTAGGTGTCTGCTGTCAGCTCAGGTCATGATCCTAGAGCCTAGGATCATGACCTAGGATCCAGCCCCGCATCAGGCTCCCTGCTCAGGGGGAAGCCTGCTTCTCCCTCTCTCACTCCCCCTGCTTGTGTTCCCTCTCTCGCTGTGTTTCTCTTTGTCAAAAAATAAATAAAATCTTTTAAAAAAAGAGAGAGTGAAGAAAGTTTGCCTGCAGTATCTACTAGAATTTGGCATGGTTTTCTGTTAATTTTAATTTTAGAGTCCTCGTGGATGTTTACGAGAATAGTGATAACAACAGAGAATTCCTTGGAGTCCCATCATCCCTTGGAAGGGCCCCCCCAAAGGGGACCTCCTTTGAGGATAGATATGGGTGCATTTAGTTTTATGTCAAATGACTTGACAAAATCTAAGAGAAACTTTTTTCCAATGTTTAGGAAATAACTTCAAATGAAACACCACTTTTGGGGTCACTGTTTTGATTATGGACCCATAAGAAGGTACAATGAGGGGGGCCCACAGGTTTTAAGTCTCTGTCCTTGGAGCTGCTGCAGTTTTAAGGGTGCTAACTTGGTGGACTTCTGTTTATGGCCTATGGTCTCTTCAAAGTGAAGACACAATTCAGGTAAAGATTAGGAGACTGAGTACTTAGGTAAATAAGGATAAACCGAAATGATAGAAGTCTTTTAGTCTTTTGTTTTAAGTAATTCTTGTGTATTTAATTTTTCATTAGCTTTTTGCAATGATTCTTTCAGAAAGCTATTTTGGAATATTAACACCTTTTGGATCCTACTACATGCCAATTAAAACAGGTATCCCATTCTGTTTATTTGATTTGGGAACGCTGGCTTTCAAGTGAATTTATCAAATCAATGATCTTTTTTAATTGGAACATTTTCCATAATGACCATTGTAATTCTGGGCAGTAAGACTTTGCTATTTTTGTAGATATCTCCAGCTTCCAGGATCACAGTTCTTAGACATAAGATAAGCAGGTGTGCTGGGAGATTGAGCACTCAGTTCTTTGAAATGTGAGAATTTCCTTTCTTTAGCTAAACCTTTGGGTCTCTTAGAGCCAGAATAATATCGAATGGTGATGTGCTCTTGTGTTGGGGAATTTGTGGTGTTTTACAGTGTATCTCACTGCACAGAAGAAATTTTCTCAAGATTGGTGAGTGACCCAGTGTTAATCTAACTCATTCTATAACCAGCACATTTTAGCATGGGAGTCTTAGAGTTACGTGGAGAGCACTCTCAGTTCTTAAATGCTTGACCTGTGCCCAACAATTTTGCAGTGTTGGCTTCCAAGATTCCCATTAGCAATAGAGTTATCACTCCTTTCACTTGAAGATTTCTTTCTAGAGGCAGATACTGTATTGGCTCTTACTAGTCTGACTTGTGCCTACTTAGATTTTGATTTTGATTTTGATGGCCAGATCAGTCTGAATTTTTTTGTATTAATTTATTTCCCCAAGTCCCCCAGGAGTTTATCCTATGGACTGGACTTTAAGGCTTTATGAGTCTCTAAAATACTGTCCCCCAGTCTGGACATTGGAATTCCTTCTTCTTGAGTCCTCTAATGGCTGCAGCTCACGTGTGCTCATATAGGTTCCAGAAACTTTCTGAGAACTTTAATAAACCCCAGAACCTTCCCAGGACACCAAAATCAGAAAGGGAATATGTATTTATATATATGAAGTGTGTGTGTCTCCTCCTGAAGGCCATTAGCAGTCAGCTTTGGATCCCATCCATCATCTCCAAAATCTGTTTAAAAAAACAATTAAAGAAGACAATTGAGGTGATACAAAGAAACTTTATTTAATACTTTATGACACTGACAGTCTCCTTTCATGGAACTTCAAAATGGGGCAGAAGGCAGAAAGCTGTTTTTAGGATAAAGAAAAAATAGGAAGAGAAAAATAGGAAAAAGAAAAAAAAAACAAAAACAAAAAACAAAAAACAAAACTATTGTCTTGGACCAAATAGTCAACTTTGGGGTACAAAAGCCCAGAATTGGTTTGGCATTTGGGGATTGGCTAATTTTTTACTGTATTTCTGGTCAAGTGGAGCATTTATAGGGACACAAACATGACTACATTTCAGTTTGCTGGCATGGTGCCACAGGCAGGAACAACTCCATCTTGAGCTTAGTTATTTCAACATATTTGATAATCTGAAGAGAAGTTTCAATTTAAAATTGAATATGTGCATATAAAAAATAGAATGTGTCACTCTGTTATATTGGTACACAAATAGGCACAGTTGTGGATGACTTATTATAGAATAACACTATATAAGTATTGTAGAAAAGCCAAAGTCAGAATACGTTTCAATTCTATGTTTAATGTTCCTCCACATTTTTTAGTAAAGCCATTCCCATTGTCATTTTAACAAGTTCTTTGTTTGGAAAATATATTTTTCAGGTATTAGTCAGATTTAATTTGTATTTAATTGTAATTATACCTATTTGGGTCCAATAAATAGTGAAACACTTTGAGATAAAATTTAATCCATTTACTTAAAAATATGGAAACTCTTCCATTCATTTATTCAGTGAACATATATAGATCACCAGTTTTGGACAAATTATCTGGAAGGATTAGCAGTTAACCAGAAGTTTAGGCCCTCACCCCTAACAGGATGAAAAGATATTTAACAATAAATTAAACAATATATATACTTATTACAAGGATAGTGTGGCATTTAATAAAGAAGTTCAGGTTCATAAAATAGTGCATAATAGGGACCTGAAGTTGTCTTGAAGGTCAGTAAAAAGTTCCCTAAAATATAGTTGTAATTGAGAGCTCAAAAATGTGTTAAGGGTTAAATTAAAAATGATAGTGATGAATTAGGACAGAGAAGAGGGTGCCTATAGAACAATCCAGGAAAAAGAAACATGAGGATAAAATCCGTGGGAGAGGAAAATACTACATTCACTATAGGGATCAAAAAAAGAGTCAGTTTGGTGGTTGAATGTGTCCATAAATTACTGATAGATTGATGCTGGAATAGAAGAGAGAGAGAAGTCAATTATTTAGGGAATTGTAAACCAGCTTAACAATTTGTGTCTTTATGTTAAGAACAATGAGCAGAAAACATGTAAAGGTTCATATTTATCAGAATTTTTCTTGACACTGCTGACTTGTCTACACTTCAAACTAGATTAGGCATTAAGGAGAATTTACTGATTCACATTACTGAAAAAAACCTATCATTCATACATGATTGTGAAAGTCTGAATATACAATTGTTTGTATTTTATATATGGTACATAAAATATAAATATAAAAATAAAAATATAAATAACTACAAATAAAATATATATAAAATTAAAGTGTATATAAAATATAATACATAAAAATAAAACTCTGACCCACAGCTTGCAGAAATTTATGCAGTAAACCAACCCATCATCTGTAGTAACCAGCTCAGAAAGCCATAAATCAGACTTGTGGGAGGCCAGATTGAGACCTCTCCTGACAATCCAGTAACTCCTACAATATTCAGCCCAAAACGTTGAGGACTTGATGAATCACTAGAAGTGTTCCTAATTTTTTCTCCCCATTTCCAATTTAGGACCAACCACAGAAACCCAAATATGTACCCCTGACCATTCTAGCTAGTCCACCTCCAGCTTCAACACCCTCCAATTAGAACATACTGGAAGTTTTCCCTTGGGTCCACTATAAGGCTTTCTCACTTCATTGCCTGCCTTTGTGTCTGGGCCAAAATTTAAGTGACGGCGACTAACTTCCTTGCTATAATAGCCTTTGCTTGCTGTTATTTTTCTGACCTTCATTTATTTCCACAACTGGATTCACTGACACACAGAAGCTACCAGTAATCTCTCTTCTTGTTCTCTCCTAATTTTCCCACCTCTCTGGTCAACTTTCTTCTATTTTGTTATCTTTCACAAGACCAAGATGTCCACAGATAAGCTTGTATTCAGGATAATATCTTCCTACAGATACAAATCACAGATAAAAAACTAAATATATATCTAAAGACAGAATCAAAAACATGTCCAGGGTGATTATAGTCTCATCATAGGCACAGTCCATTTCTGAACCAACAGTAGTTTCCAAGCAGGTGATTTGTTACTGGGGTTTATAAGGTGACTTCTGTATAGGTTTACTGTAGGAAAAAAATGATGCCTAGCTTTATTTAAATTTTAGATAAAGAACAAAAATATTTTTAAAAATGCAAGCATGACTTGTGAAATAATATATGAAAAAGGATTTTTGTTTATTTCAAGTTCTAATTTCGCTGGGCATCCTGTCTAGGGTGTGGCAACTTGACTCACAGGACGTGAAAAAGAAAGCTGTCATTAATTAACTCATGTAACAGACTGTGAGGTTGTTCAGGGACAAATCCAGAAAGGAAAAATGCTAAGCTGAAAAACAGTATGTCATTAAAATTTTTAAATAAGAGAGATATTCAGATTTTAAATTTGAAAGAATAACCTTGGTTGCTATGTTCAGAGAAACTAGAGGAAATACAGGGAGGATATAGGATATTAATGGGAGGCTGTTACAGCAGATAATATAAAAATGTGGGCGGTTGTAGCTGGGATGATGGCACAGGAATAAAAACAAATATAACAGGCAAATGGGGCAACAGAATAAATAGCAGTTTGGGATTGTTACTTATTAATTAATATGAGTAAATTTAGTCAGTTTACAATGAAACTGTTAGAAATTAAGGGAATTTAGCAAGTGTACTAGATGCAAGGTCACTGTGCAAATTCAATGTTATTTTTATAAAGCAACCATAAAGAACTCAAAAGTGAAGCTTAAAAATATGACATTTAGAATGGAATCCTAATCACAACATGACAAAAATAAATCAAATACAATTTGGGTAAGATTTACAGTAAGATAAAAAGCTTTGGAAAGTAGAGGGAAAAATGCCGAACTAAATGCAGATACATGTATTCTATTTATTGATCAGCAGCATTAATATTATGAAGTTGATATCCCCCCATCTCCTGAAGTTATGATGCAAACCCAGTAAACATTTAAGCAGGTGTTTTTGTGAAAATGTACAAGTTGCTTCTAAAAAATATGGAAATACAAGAGACAAATATAACCAAGGCAATTTTGAAAAAGTACACAGTGATTGAATGTACTCTGCTAGATTTTAATACATATATTAAAGTAGTTCAGAGAATTGGTATTGACACAAGAATGAACAAATAGGTCAATGAAACAGACCTAATAGAGTCCTGAAACTGAACCAAGTACATATGGCTACACTATTTAAAATGAAGGGCACCTGGGTGGCTCAGTTGGCTAAGTGACTGCTTCGGCTCAGGTCATGATCCTGGAGACCCGGGATCGAGTCCCATCGGGCTCCCTGCTCGGCGGGAGGTCTGCTTCTCTCTCTCTCTCACTCCCCCTGCTTGTGTTCCCTCTCTCGCTGTGTCTCTCTCTGTCAAATAAATGAATAAAATCTCTTAAAAAATAAAAAATAAATAAAATGAACTAATTATGCAGAATAATTAGGATTATTCTTTTCAATAAAGTGTTCTGGTTCAATAAAATTTTAATAAAGAATTGAATATCCTTATGAAAAGCAGAAAAAGTTGACATTTGATTCACCGCAAAATCAAAACCAGTAAGTTTGTCTAAGATTTATATGTGAAACAAAAAAGAAATAAAATGTGTGGATGATGATATGCATAAATATACAATAATTAGATTCATGTTAAGAAATACTTATATAAGATACAAAAATACTAAACATGAGACAGTTGTTTGACATACTAAAATTTTAAAAAATTAAAATCAAAAGATATCATTAGCAGAATGAAAGATGAGTTATGGAGTGAAAGAAGATATTTGAAACACATTACCAACAACAGGGTTATACATAATGTATTTTTAAAACAGTTCCTATGTAAAAGCACTCATACATAAAAGCAGAAAATGAGTAGAAAAAAAGACAAGCATTAAGCAATCACTCTGCAAAGGATAATATCCTAGTCGCCAATAAAAATATAAAAAGGTAACCATTCTATTCTCATTTGTTGTCAGTGAAAAACAACTAAGTCGCACTGAGATACCCACCAGAATAGATACAGATATATAAAAGTTAACAATCTTAAATTTTGGCAAGGATTTGCAGTAACTGGCATCCTCAAACACTGCTGGTGGGAGTATACATTGGTATAAATGTAACTGCTATGAAAAAAGAAATGTTTATTGTTGCTTACTAGAATTGCCAATGTAAATTTATTATGACTCATCAATTTTACTCTTATTTATAACCAACAGAAATCCAGGTAAAGTTGCAATGAAAGACATGTGCAGACATATTTACAGAGTGTTATTTATATAATCCAAAATGTGAAATAACTAAAATGTTCATCACATGGAAATTGACATTAATTTTGTATATCCATTTTATATATATATATATGCATTTATATATACATATATATGCACATACATTATATGTATAGCACATAGACATAGTACTATGTTTACTATGTTTCTGTGTTTCATTTTATACAATGAAAAAGGAGAAAGGGCTCCTATACACATGCATGCACACACATACACAGGTACATATCATAACAAGCTGAGTGAAGTGAACCCTACCCACAAACATATTTGTATAATTCAATTATATAAAAGTCGAAAATAGACCAGATTAGGCATGATTGTAAAATTCAGAATAGTGAGAAGTAAGGAATGTTCCAGTACCTATCATCTTATTCTAGTTACCTATTGCTACATAATAAACCTGAAAGCTCTAAATGCCTCTTCTATTCCTCATAATTTTTCAGATAAGTAACTCAGAAATGACTTGACTAGGTGATTCAACTCTGATCTGCATGGCCTCAGCAGGGCCCACTAGGGTTTGAAGATTTATTTATCAGCTGATCCCTTTACTCAGTTTTCTGTAGACCCATCCTCACTCTAATGTCTCATTCTCCAGGGTTTTATTAGATGTCTTTGACTTATCATAATATGTTTTTCTTCAAGTGATCAAACTTTTTACATGGGAGCAAGCTTCCAAGAAAAATCCTCCAAAAGACTAAGAAGTATAAGCTGCAGTTCTCTTATGGCCCTGCTCAGAAGCTGGCACCAGCTTTATTTCTGCCATATTTATTGGCCAAAGTAATGATAGAGACTTCCCAAACTAAAAGAAAGGAGACATCAGGGAGCCTGCATGGCTCAGTCAGGTAAGCCTCTGCCTTCAGCTCAGGTCATGATCCCAAGGTCTGGGATTGAATTCTACATCTGGCTCTTTGCTCAGCCCTGAGTCTGCTTCTCCTACTCCCTCTGCCTGCTGCTCTCTATGCTTGAGCTCTCTCTATATATATCAAACAAATAAGTAATCTTAAAAAATAAAAGTAAATAAAAGAAAGGAGACATTTAAAGGAGGAATAAGAAGAAAGAACATGTATTCCTTTTAATCTAGCATAGGCAGGAACAATTGGGAAAACTTAAAAGATAGTTTTAGAATGCAATTAATATTTATTTCTTTGTTAGAGTAATAATTACATAAGTTTGTTCAATTTGTTATAAATCAGCAAGTAATAGGCTTAAATATGTGTTGTGTGTATACATATATATATATGCTGTATTAAGTTTAAAAAGTTAAAAAAATTAGGTGCTAGTTCAAGTTATTATTAATGAAAAATATTAGAAAACTTGATCACATTGAAATACTAACTATAAAGGTGATGTAATAAGAAAGAGTAAACTATTCAATGAATATTTGATGCCTCCAATATCATAGGATTTTTCAATACTTAGACATTTTAAAGATATAAGAGAGACACAGAGAGAGAATGAGAATCCAGGACCAAAGAGGAGATGAGAATTCATGCCAGTTTCAGGTATAGTGGCAAGAAGTTAAATGAATTATATCTAATTTGGGGCACCTGGGTGGCTCAGTCATTAACCATCTGCCTTTGGCTCAGGTCATGATCCCAGGGTGCTGGGATCAAGCCCTGCATTAGGCCTCCTGCTCAGCGGGAAGCCTGCTTCTCCCATTCCCGCTCCCCTTGCTTGTATTCTCTCTCTTGCTGTGTCTCTCTCTGTCAAATAAATAAACAAAATCTTTATTAAAAAAGAATTATATCTATTTCTTCTATTAATTAGGAAAAATTTTGAGATAATCACTAAATTCCAAATTTTGGTGCAATATATAATTGTACAGATTTGAGAACTTCATTGACCCACAAATGGGACAAATTCTAGGAATGAAACATAGGCACATCACAGACAAACTCTTGAAAAACAATGATAAATAGAAAATCCTGAAATCAGGTAGAAAAAATACATGACATTATCTCAGAGGAATAATATTCCAATAAATGCAACTACTAATCAAAAACTATGTAGTCTAAGAGAGTACAAAAATGACTTTAACATTGAATGAAAAACAACAAAAAACATCACTGCAGAATTCTATATCCAGTAAAATATACTTTAATAATGAAAATGAAATAAATATGTTTTCCAATAAAATTAATCTAAGATTACTTTGTTATCATACTCACATTTATAGTGAGGGAAATTTTTCAGTCTGAATGGAAATAATATCAAAGTAAGCTCAGATTTTTAAAAATGAATAAAGAACATATCAAAGATAAATTCCCAAGTACATATGAAAAACTAAATTTCCTCCTATTTCCTTTAAAAATTACATAGCTACTGTATCAAGAATTATAACATTGTACTGTTGCATTTTATAGTATTGTAGGTTAATTAATTAATTAAGTTAAAGAGTGTGCAAGTAGGGAGGGATAGAGGGAAAGGGAAGCACAGAAGGAAAGAGAGAAAGAATCTTAAGCAGGCTCTACATTCAACATGGACCCCAGTGTGGGGCTCAGTCTCAAGACTGTGAGCTCATGACCTGAGTCAAAATGAAGAATCAGATGCTCATCTGAATGAGCCACCTGGGTGCCCCTAGAGTATTATAGATTTAATACATATGTTAACTATAACATAAAAGGACCATGAAGCATGGAACTATATCTATAAGATTGAAAAGTTTCTCTTTGTGTGAAGCAATACAATGTTACCTCTCAGTAGTCCATAAAATTTTGAGATTCCAGAATTATACTATATAGAGCACTGCAAAAATATGTAAGAATACAAAACAGAAAACACTGGCTATATTAAAATTGAATTCTAAGAAATTCAAAGAATTAAAAAATTGATAAAGAGAAATTGAAGAACAAAAGCTAGAGTGGATGAACAGGAAAAAATACAAAAATAGACCCTATATCCAACCATATCAGTCATAGAATTAAATGTTAAGGCACTATGTAATCCAATTAGGATGTAATTGAAGTTAGGTAGACTCAATGGACATTTTTTCCCATTATATATTTTCTCTCCTTCAGTAAATCACAATGCAATCAATATCTGTATTGTAGCCATATGAATGAAAAAAATTAATACAGTAATTTATCTGTTTTATTTCTTAAACAATTGTGGGGTTTTTTTATTGTTACTTAAAAGTTTTTTTTCCAGTGTTCCAAGATTCATTCCCCGCTCCCCACACCCAGTGCTCCACGCTTTAGGTGTCCCCAGTACCCACCACCAGGCTCTCCCATCCCTTACCCCCCTCCCTCCAAGTCCCTCAGTTTGTTTCTGGGTCCAAAGTCTCTGTTGTTTCGTTTCTCTCCCTGGATTACCCTACTTCCCATTTACTTTCCTTCTCCCACTGTCCTCCAGGTTACCCCTCATGCACCGCAAGTAAGTGAAACCATGCGATACTTGACTTTCTCTACTTGGCTTATTTCACTCAGCATAATCTCCTCCAGTCCAGTCCATGTTGCTACAAAAGTTGGATAGTCATCCTTTCTGATGGAGGCATAGTATTGCATTGTATTTATGTACCACATCTCCATCCATTCATCTGTTGATGGGCACCTCGGCTCCTTCCAGTTTGGCGATTGTGCCCATTGCTGCGATGAACATTGGGGTACATATGGCCCTTCTTTTCGCTACATCTGTATCTTTGGGGTAAATTCCCAGTAGTGCAATTGCAGGGTCATAAGGTAGCTCTATTTTTAATTTTTTAAGGAATCTCCATACTGTTTTCCAAAGCAGCTGCACCAGTTTACATTCCCACCAACAGTGTAAGAGGGTTCCCATCTTAAACAATTGTGTATAGAGATTTATGTGGTAGGCACTAAGGCAAACAAAAAAAAACTCTTTTAAAACTAATCAGCGTTTGTGTCAAAATGGCAACATATTTTCCCCCAAAATCAAAGTCAGTTGCTGGGTGCACAGCAATCATACAAACAGCTTGATAATTTACGTTTTTGTTAGTCAAAATATAGTAAATTAATAAAGCATGTTCTTTACAAAATACCATGTGGATGGTAACAGAGTTCTGTACAGAATCGTGAGAATCTGAAACTAACTTCCATGTAATTAGCATGAAATAGTTGCAAAGATAAGCCTATTGCCAGTCATAGAGCAATTCCATCCATTCATCTAATTTGGAGAAAACCTCTTATTTGAATTTATCAAATTTTGTTCTTTTATGTAACAATTATGTTTTTTCTATATTACTAATGTAAACATTTACTTTAATTTGTGCTGTTTTTCCTATAATTTGCTCTCCCTCTCTTTGAATGCTTAGTCATCATCACTGCTGGAAATAAACTAGCCCTTAGAATTCTAATTCAAACTTTGAATAAGTAATTATCATCTTTAGGTAAAATATATAGTCTTTCACATTCACCTGCTTGATGCTTTTGGAGATCTTTTATGGTGTAAAATACAAGTATATATAAAAAGAACTTTTAATTGGGTGTGTTCAATATTACCTTCGTTAAAATGAAAGAGGAGGAAAATAAGCGGAAAATAGTTACTGAGTTTTTATTTTGTGTGCTAGTTACATGTATTGCCTGAATCATTGCTCTAACACTTTAGCATAATGTATGGGAATACAAATTATATTGTTAGGAGATTTACTTCATCCTACTTACCAGAAATAAGATTTCTTTAACTTTATTGTGAGCATAGTCATATAAAACACCATGTCAATACCTTAAGAGAGTCTAAGCACTATAATGGTATGATCTCTGCTTATATTTTGTAATACATCAACATGGTGACTCCCTCAATTTACATTACTTTTGTTTTGTTGTCCAGGTAGAGTGGGAGCATCAATTATTAAGGTCTTTATTAAGAAATCAGTATATTGATTTATTTTCATCTGGCAGTGTCTGAAATGTGAATTCATGGTCAGTCTGCTATGGTGCTCCAGGGCAAGTTTCAGGTTCTTCAGCTATAATTTTCTCCACTTGTCATCATAATATGGTCTCTGATTCTCTGATCCCTTGTGGGTACAGATGTTCACCAAGGATCCTTTCTTTCTTTCTTTTTTTTTTTTTTTTTAAGATTTTATTTATTTGACAGAGAGAAACACAGCCAGAGAGGGAACACAAGCAGGGGGAGTGAGAGAGGAAGAAGCAGGCTTCCTGCCTAGCAGGGAGCCCGATGTGGGACTCGATCCCAGGTCTCCGGGATCATGACCTGAGCCAAAGGCAGTTGCTCAACCAACTGAGCCACCCAGGCGCCCCCACCAAGGATCCTTTCAAGGATGATCTCAATTCTATTTCGATTTCTCCCAGCTTGTACACAAAAGTCAACAGACAGACTGTACTTCACTCTGGTCCCCAGCACACTTTTTTAAACAAAATACCACTAACATTTATGTGCAATAGCAACAAATAATTTACTAAAACAGTTTAGTATATTGAGACAATGAGCTCATACTGGATTCCACCTAGTTTGTAGCAAGTTTCCCTGTGACTATGTCCAGTTAAACTTTTTAAATATGAATATATATAATAATAGGTGTATCCATTTTTTCCACTGTTATAAACTTCTGCAAGACTGTTCACATCCAACCCCTTGAAAATGGTAGAGTTCATCTCTTCTTATAGCTCACAGTTTGTTTTGTTTCATTTTCTAAAATTGTAGACTTTTTAGGATGTTTGAAAATGAACCATAACTGTTCTTTCAATGAAAATCCCTCTCTATATACAGGAAAAAAGTATTTTCTGACTCAATAGCATATATAAAAGCTCTAAGAATACATGTTGGATTCCCCCAAAGTCTAGTTAATATATTCTTAAACAAAAAACTATGTGTAAATTCACCCTTCCAAAAACATTTTTGATAAGCAAAGTCTGGACTACATTTTTTTTGACATTTTTCTTTGGCAGAAAGTAAAAAAAAAAAAAAAAAAAAAAAAAAAAAAAAAAAAAAAAAAAAAAAAAAAAAAAAAAAAAAAAAAGCCCTCACTTATCCTGACAGTAACCAATGAAAGAAAAGTTCTTAAAGGGAAAGTTACATGTTTGGTAATAATAAAAACATTCAGGCATCATGGAATCTAAATATAGTGGATTTAAAAAAAATTTTTTTAATAGAATGGCATTGTGCGAAGAGCTCCACAGACCTAATTCCCAGGGAAACAGGTCAAAGTTATTTTATTTTTTTGTCTATTTATTGTTTGTTTGTTTGTTTATTTAACAGACAGACACACAGCTCGAGAGGGAACACAAACAGGGTGAGTGAGAGTGGGAGAAGCAGGCTTGCCTCTGAGCAGGCAGCCCGATGTGGAGCTCAATCCTGGAACTCCGGGATCATGACCTGAGCTGAAGGCAGATGTTCAATGATTGAGCTACCTAGGCACCCCAGGCCAAAGTTATTTTTAAAAAACAATTTAATGTTGTCTCTATTTGTGTCTGCTTTAATTTCTTCCATCAGTATTTTATAGTTTTCCATGTACAAGTCTTTCATCTCCTTAAGCTCATTCTTAGGTATTTTATTCTTTTTGTTGCATTACTCCACTTATCTGATGTATTTAAAATAGTGAAACCTATAGAAACAAAGAATAGAATGGTGGTTGCTAGGGGCTGTTGGGTAGGGAAGAATAGGAGGTTTTTTGCTCAATGGGTATAAAGTTTCAGCTATGCAGGATTAATTACCAAGTTCTAGAGATCTATGCAACATAGTATCTGCCATTAGCAATATGGTATTGTGCACGTTAAACTATATTGAGTATAGATGTCATATTAATTCATTTTTTTATTTTTATTTTTTTAACTTTAAATTTATTTTATTTTTTCAGTGTTCCAAGATTCATTGCCCATGCCCCACACCCAGTGCTCCATGCAATACGTGCCCTCAGTACCCACCACCAGGCTCTCCCATCCCCCACCCCCTCCCTCCAAGTCCCTCAGTTTGTTTCTGTGTCCGAAGTCTCTCATGTTTTGTTTCTCTCCCTGAATTACCCCACTTCCCATTTACGTTCCTTCTCCTACTGTCCTCTACATTACCCCTTATGCACAAGTAAGTGAAACTATGTGATACTTGACTTTCTCTACTTGGCTTATTTCACTCCTCCAATCCAGTCCATATTGCTACAAAAGTTGGATATTCATCCTTTCTGATGGAGGCGTAGTATTCCATTGTATATATGTACCACATCTTTATCCATTCACCTGCTGAAGGACACTTTGGCTCTTTCCACAGTTTGGTGATTGTGGCCATTGCTGCTATGAACAGTAATTCTTTTTAACCACATGTACATACATACATACAACCTGAACACAAAGAAATTTTTAGAGGTTATGGGTAAGTTTAGTGCCTTGATTTTGTTGATGGTATCACAGATATGTATATATGTCCAAACTCATCAAATTATATACATTAAATATATGCAATTTTTGTGTATCAATTATACCTCAATAAAGCATAATGAAGTTTTTCAGTCCTCTGTAAATGGTACTAAGGGCTAACAACAAAGTAGACCAATTCATTGAAGGAAATGCACCAGACCATGGTAATCACAGTGAGAATTGGTAGCATTTGAATCATGATTCACTCCTTCCCTTCCCAGTCCCAGTGCAGCCAAGAGCACTGGGCCTCCTCTTCTACTGTCTCCCAGTTAGGGGATAAAATTCTTGTGTAGGAGAAGCAGAGTGTCCACATTATCCTCTTTTCCCTGAGGTACCAGTAGCAGGGCCTAAGTTCTGAGTGAGTGAAGCCAAAGGATAAGCCTTGCACTGGATGTTCAACCAAAGGAATGGCTCACGCAGTAATACTAGGACCCTTAGCTCACTGACAGTGGACCATTTCATTAAGTGAAGACTCTGTACTAGAAGAAACAATTTTGAGACACAGTAACTGAAAGACATCATAAAAATCTGTGCTTGTATGTGTGTGTGTGTGTGTAAGTTTCCTTTTCCTGTTTCTGTTCTTGCTAGGACCTATACTCCTACCCTACTTCACACATGCTTCATAATGCAGATAGCATCTAACACTTTTACATATAATAATTATATATTACATATGTCAATATATATATACAATTACACGTGCTTCATAATGCAGATAGCATATCCTCCTTCTAAAGGACAAGGACTTATGATTTCTCTAGAATAGATAATATTTAAGGAAACCAGGTGAGAATACATTGGACAAGTGTATTCTAGACCAGCAGTGCTAGACATGTCACTGCCAAGTCCCCTGGATCCAAGGAATAACACCTGGGCCCTTTTCCTTCTTCTAACTGGTTCCTGGATGCCTCAGGGGACATGTACACCAGACCAACATCTTCAACAAAAAACTGCAGATCCTGAACAAGGACAAGACTCCCTCCTTTCCTTTTTGAGTCTCCACAACATTCCATCTGTCTCTGCTCTTTATCTCCGATAAATTCTGCTCTCGCTCCCTGTTGGCTTGCATTTATTTGACTTCCATCTTTTGCGAAATCATAGACCCTCTTGGCTGCCCTGTGGGACTCTCTCAGGGTCCTCTGGACCTAGCCTTCTGGCATCAGTTTGAGATGTTTTTCTCTGATCCTCTTACTGAGCCCCAGCATGAGGAGCATAAGACTGCCCATCTCCAGTTCCAGAGACATGTGTCAACTATTTTGTGGAGGCAGATTTTATGCTGTAGGAAACCGACTTTACTAATATATTCCAGCCTGTCAATAAACAAGTAAATAAGCAAATAATAGTAATAAGTCCTCGAGTGAGAAGGATCAGTACCCAGAGTTACTACAATATCTTACCTAAAGTGTTTGCTTTCTGACAAAATAAGGTCTGAGTCATGAATACTCAAACAAAAAAAGAAAGTCTGGCCCATGCATGGGTAGGAAAACAGAGAGTAGAAATTGCCTGTGAGGGCGCCTGGGTGGCTCAGTGGGTTAAAGCCTCTGCCTTCAGCTCAGGTCATGATCTCAGCATCCTGGGATCTAGGCCTGCATTGGGCTCTCTGCTCAACAGGGAGCCTGCTTCCTCCTCTCTCTCTGTCTGCCTCTCTGCCTACTTGTGATCTCTCTCTCTGTCAAATAAACAAATAAATAAAATCTTAAAAAAAAAAAGTAATTGCCTGTGAGATTAACTAGGTGTCATCTTTAGTTAACAAAGACTTCAAAACAACCTGTATTTCATAAAGGAAGTGATGATGATGATGCCTGATCAAATAAATACCAATAAATAGATTGAAATCATGTAAAAAGCAAACCAAATGGAAATTGTAAATTTGAAAAGTAAAATAATCGAAATGAAAAGTTCACTAGTTTAACTGTAGGTTTGGACTAGCAGAAAAAAAATGAGCACATTTGAAGGAAAATCAATAAAGATTATGCAATCAGAGGTACACACACAAAAAAAAAGAATGAAGAAAAATGAACTAGCTTAGAGAAATGTGGGGCATAATCAAGCATTCCAGCACACATGTAATTGGAGTGCCAAAAGGAGGGAAGAGAGAAAAAGGAGCAGAAGAAATAATGGCTGCAAACTTCCCATGAAAAGCATTAATCTACACTTCCAAGTAGGTTGACAAATCCAAGTAGAATAAAGCAAACACATCATATTAAAAATTGTGAAAGCCATAATAAGAAAAAAATATGAAAGTAACAAGAAAATGACTCACTACTTACAAATGATCCCCAATAAAGATAAGAGCTAACGCCTTATAAAAAGTAGTGGAAGCAATGAGAACACATAATCAAAGTCCTGCAAGAAAAAACTGTCAACAAAGTATCCTGTATCCATTAAATTGAAACCAATATCAGAGACATTCCGAGCTATAGAGAGAAAGTTATATAATTTGTTGCTAGCAGAGAAATATTACAAGAAATGTTAAAGGAAGTTCTTCAGGCTGAACACAGTTAAAATCTACAAAAAAAAAATGAGAACTAGTAAAGGTATTATGAAATTATAAAACAGAAAAATTGCATATTTTTATTTTAATTGATTTAAAATCAATTTAATAAAACTATAAGTGTATATGTATAATTATATATTTTACATCTAACACTTTTACATATATTTTACATATAATAATTATATATTACATATGTCAATATGTATATATACATATATATGTTATATATGTATATACAATTACATATATTACATATTGACATATTGACATATGTAATATATATGTAATTGTATATACATATATATAATTGTATTCTCGGGACAGTCACAGAATAAGAAAGGCAATGTTAGCCATTGGGCTCACATACTGAGCCAAGGTATATTGGGCTCAGTAAATGGGAGCAAAGGGTAACTCAGATTCACAGGAATAAATGAACTAGAAATGGCAAATAAGAAGGTTAACAGTATAAACACTCTAAATATGGTACTCTCTGTTCTTCTTGTAATATCTTTAGAAAATATACAAATATAAACAACATCTATCATGGTGAGCATTGTGTAATGTATAGAATTCCTTAATCACTATGATGTACAACTGAAACTAATATAACATCATATGTAAACTATTATTATATATATTATATATATAATTTCTATTATTATAGCAATTTAAAAACATGATAAAAGTAATAAAACATATTTATATATTTATATTTATAACTTTTAAAATATATAATTATGACACTATATATCATTCATAATTTTATTTGTACTTAGCAATATTAGCTTACATTTATAATATGATTTTTCATATTTATTTATAATATGTATAATAATAATTACCCAAAAAGGAAGAGGGGAGAAATAGAGCCATGTAAGAGTAATGTTTCTGAATCTCACTGACTTACATTAAGTCAATATAAACTTGAAGTAGATTTTGATAAGTTGATACATACACAAAAATTCTAGAACAACTAATAAGGAAGCAAGCAAAATATATACAGTAAATCAGATATTTTGAAGCTGAAAAGGTTCTATTTTATTAAGTATGTTGCTGTTATTTTGCTTTCAAATTACATTTCAAAATAGAGTGTTTATCAAATAACTCATCCTGAAGCACCAAAATTTTCTCATTTCTCTATATTAAGGATTTCTCTTAGAACTGTCTTTAGTTATTAGTGGCCCAGCAAGTGGCATTCCAAAGGAGGAAACAAAAATATGCCTTGAAAACAAATATAAATTTCCATTCTAGAATGCAAGGACTGCTTTTATTTCCCAGATACCATTTTTTTCTTCAAGCTTTAAAGTTTACTATCAAGAAAACCCACTAGAATTGCTAAAATTCAAATAATGAATAATAAGTGTTCTAAAATATGTTCAGTAGGTACATTTCTAGTGTAATTGTTCTAGGAATATAAATTGTTATAAGAATTTTGGAAACCCATTTGGCAGTAACTGTTAAAAACCAATGTATGTAAAATCTATGGGCTCCAAAAACTTACTCCCAGATATATCACTAAGAGCAATACGTTAGTATGTACACTAAAACACATACATAAGAATGTTCAAAACAATATTCATAAAGCTTCAAAGTGGAGACATTCAAATTCCTATTATCAAAAAATTCAGAAATAGCAAAATGTAGATCACTAGATCAATAAAACAATATTTAGTAAGAATGTATTGTACGTATAACAGCAGTTCCTGAATTGGGATCATTCAAACCCCAAACTGATAAGAAGCTTAGAGTCATGATGTTACAGGAAGGCTTATAAAGTAGAAATGAGGAAGTTGCTTAACTTTTACAATGATTGGTTATTACAGTGGGGTTTCTATATGACAGGGCATTGGTTAAAAGTGATCATCTCGTATCATTTTTTAAAAGGATGACAAGTTTATGACTATTAGATATTTACAAGAAATAGCCTAAGTTATGCTATGTTGATGAAATAAACTAGTTAGTTTTGCTTGAGGGGCTTAAGTAGTTTTGTCTGCTCACAGAATTCCCAAGTCCTATCTACATTTTTTAAATTTAATTTTAACATTATCAACAGTAGAGTAGACCAAAACAATAACTGAGGTTTATTTGTACAATTAAACATGCTGCTGAAATATCAAAGAACATCATAGATGAATCTCAATAACATAATATTGCCTGAATAAAGCCAGACAGAAAATAGAACCTATTGAGATTATTATGTTTATAAAATATTCAGAATAAGATAGTAGTTAGTACTGCAGGGAAGTAATGATTGATAAGGGACAAGTTAGTATGTATAGCATGAATAGAAGTAGGTACACAGTTATTATAATTTTGTAAAAATTCTTTGAACTAAGAACTTAATATATGTGTACTTTACAATATTTGTGCTTAAACATTACATAAATAAGCATTATATAAACATTATTATAGATAAACTTTTAATATATGTTATTAACTCTACTAGGCATACTAGTGTCTTGTAATTTAGTTTCTCATTATTTTTGATATAGCCTGGAAACAAATCTTTAAAAAGGGAAGTGGGACAATCTGTTGTATAGAATGAGAAAAAAGGCATATAGTTTTAGTTAATGGTAAGAAAATATCATAAAGGAATAAAATCAGAAAGTGGCTACATTAGCTGACTTAATGTAAATATGTGATAAGGAGGAAAAAAGGTCCAAATTAAACACACAGCCCATAAAGAGACCCCATACAAAATTTAATAAATTAAACATTAAGAAAGAATAGGGGAAAACATAGGTGGCGTTTTTTTTCCTCATTCATCACTTCAAATACAAATAGTCTTTAAAGCCTCCTATTTTCTTGCAAGTATTCTGTTAAAAGTGACTTTATTTTCTCTCTCAATCCCTGGCTATCCCATAATCATACCTTGCAGATGGCGCTTCTTTCCCATGGCCCTATTTTTCAGTATTCATCTTCTTGGGCATCTTGATGGTTTTATGTTGGGTAAGGAAATGTTTTTATAATACCCATACTTTTGAGTTTCTCCTTTGATTGAAGACTTGGTTTTCTCTTTTGGTAAAGAATGTCTTCTCCTCCCCTACATGGGCACTACTTAACTATATTTCTTTGAGAGGGAGGAAAAAAAGTGTCTCTACCATTTCTAAAACATCCCTATAATAAACTAAGGAATACATGGTTCTAGGTGCAGAATCTCTAATGAAATCACACCACAGGCAAACATGCTGGGCTTTGGAAGAATCCATCTCTACCCCCATCAGTGGAGCTTCATTTTCTTAGATCCATAGACCTTGGATCACCATGTATTCGGCCAGCATTCCAAAATGCTGACTTCTTCCATAGTCCTCTATAAGTAGTCCCCATCCTTCAAATAAAGGCAAGAGTGGGGAGGATATTCTAAGTTAAAGGCTGCCCAGATTACTAGGAATTCTGAAGAGAGTACTGAGGGAGATAGCATCCATATTTTCCCAGCTTTACATTTTTAATATTTGAAGTGTCACTTATGAAGAGTGATGCATGTAAGTCTAAGTGGGAAAATCTGGCCACAAAAATACGTGATGGATTACTTAACATTACACTGACTAAAACCTTCCTATCCAGGAGGAGCAAGAGGACAGGATAGAAAATTTCCTGTAGCCCACAGGTTCTCGCAACACATTTAAGAATAGGTCACATTCTTCACCGATGGATGGCATTATTCCATGTGGAAAAATACACCAAAACTTTCTTCATTTCTTCTACAAAGATGCAAGTAAGTCCTATGTAATCATTGCTCAAATACAGCTTTCTTCTATTTGCATGAAATTTTTCTCTTTGTAATTTCATTACCACCAAATGGGGTTTCAGTTATCAAGAATGTGGCAGCCTTGATCCAGTCTCTAATTCTATCACAGAGAAACAACACTGTGATCATGGTAACCCACTTGGTAACCCATTCTTGTTAGTTAAAATAATCCATTCCACCCCATACCTTTGTCTCTTTATGCCCTTCCCAGTCTGTCTGTCTTCTTCAACCTCTGCCTTGTCTCTTTTTTTGTCTTACTGATCTACAAAAATTTCTTCAAAAAATGTCCATTTAAGTCTTTCTGTTTTCATAGGTAAACATGATCCATTTCTATCTCCCTATTCCTGTATTCCTCACTTACAAATAGTTCTCTTTCAGCAATAGCAATTTTATATCATGTTCTCTTCCTAAATCATATTATTTTTCATATGAAATTTATATATTGAACTATAGAACATGTAAGAAACAAACATGTGTTTTAACATCAAATATGTTTTTAAAATGAGGAATTATGGGCGCCTGGTTGGCTCAGTGGGTTAAAGCCTCTGCCTTCAGCTCAGGTCATGATCTCAGGGTCCTGGGATCCAGGCCCGCATCCAGCTCTCTGTTCGGCAGGGAGCCTGCTTCCTCTCTCTCTCTGCCTGCCTCTCTGCCTACTTGTGATCTCTCTCTCTCTGTCAAAACAAGTAAATAAAATCTTTTAAAAAATGAGGAATTATGTTCAGTTGTTCAGTGGTTTGAGAACATATTCAAATTGAATGAAATAAATTTTAAGTTGAATAAAATAAATTCAGTTAACTAGATACAGAGTTCTGGCTTACACTGGCTTTGGGTTTATGTCTGTCTGTAATTGCGATTTACTGTATGCAATTGGATCTCATCCAGTTTGGGATGCCCACCTGCACTTGTATTCTTGGGAACTGCTGTCCTCTTCCATGAAAATAGTTTTCCATATTCCTACTATAATCAAGATAAACATTTCTTGTGAATTTAGAGGAAATTTTCATTTCGTTCAAGCTTAGATTGAGTTAGAGGCTACCATCTAGAAACCACAGGATTAAATGGGGCTTTCTAACTATAGAGATAGTGAAATGACCAGTGTCTTTCTAGAAAATACTACAACTAAACGTACTGATGGGACTATTTCATGATATCCAGAAAAGTATGACCATGGCTAAATATTCAACACATGTTTTAACAAATGGATGAAGATTCAAGAAGTATATAAATAGTCTACAAGTTTTCTCTTCTGCTTATGGACTTCATAAAACTATTGATTTTCCAAATATAATGGTTTCATAAAAAGAGATTTTAATAACACCTTATAATCATACCATGAGTCTTTATCTAGCCTGTGAGCTGGCCAAATAATTCAAACCAGCTGTTAGAAGAGTTCTAAATAATAAAAATCAGTGAAGGTAAATATATTACATTAAAAAATCTTGTAACTATTATATTTTTATCTTAGTGTGGACTTAAGCACTAATTTCAGATTAAGTGCTAAAGGAAAATTATAGAATAATGGATAAATGGGTCAGTTAACAGGTTTTTTTTTTCTTACTATGTTATTCTATGTTCTCTGGATGGTCCTTACAATGTTGTCTAATTTTCTTTTTCAAAAAAAGTTGAAATCTATTAATAGCCAGACAAATATGTCCAGAAATTTTATTTCTTTTTAAGAAATATTTTATTTATTTTTATTTGAGAGAGAGATAACAAGAGATAGAGGATGAACAAAGGGAGAGGGAGAAGCATGTTCCCCACTGAGCAGGGAGCCCATTGCAGGGCTTGATCTCAGGACCCTGAGATCATGACCTGAGCTAAAGGCAGTTGCTTAACTGACTGAGCCACCCAGGTGCCCCATGTTTATTTCTAATATAATACCCTATGTTTTCTCTGTCAATCAAAATAAAAAATCCAATAGACACTTTTTCTATGATTTAATAAGGAAATTATTTTCTTCAGCATTAGAATTATTTAGAAATATACATTATTACATTTAAGGAATATTAAATAATCAAATCATAGACAGATAAAAGTTAAGTGTTTTATCCAATTATATAAATTCTAAATTTGCTGTAGAACTATTTAGCAATTTGTTTAAGAACATAGAAGAAAAATAAATTGCAGGGGCAAAATTTATAATATAAGAACTACCAACATCAACTTCTACCTTTATTTCCTGTATTTTAAAAAATTCAGGATTACTTTAAAAATGTTTTCAATCTCCTTGATTTGGTAGGAATATCTTTTAGTTAACTCTGAATGATTTTCATACCTGAATCCTACTCTACTCTATGCCTCTCCCCAGTTTTCTAGCCTAGAGGTCTGTGCACAGAAAGGTTAGTCATTAAATGAAAAATGAAACTATATTTGCTCTTAGGCAAAGAGCTGCTCACTGCTCAGTTTGCCACTGTAGTGCCTTTGTCTATTTGTTTCACTTTCTGTGGTTTTAGTTACCCACATTTAGCCATGGTCTGGAAGCAGATGATCCTTCTAATGAATGGCCAAAAGGTCAATAGTCTAACACTGTGTTAGGATGTCTATATCATTCACCTCTCCTCATCTCATCACATAGACAATTTATCATCTCACATCATCACAGGAAGGGTAATACAGGGATGCCTGGATAGCTAGCTCAGTTAGTTCAGCATCTGCCTTGGGCTCAGGTTATGATCCTAGGGTTCTGGGATCCAGTCCCTCATTGGGCTCCCTGCTCCTCGGGAAGCCTGCTTCTCCTTCTGCTGTCCCCCTGCTTGTGCTCTCTCTCTCTCTCTGTCAAATAAATAAAATCTTAAAAAATATTTTTAAAAAAGAGTCAAAGATACCCACTAGTTAGTTCACTGACAGAAAGTATTTTAAAAAAAATAAAAAGAAGGGTGAGTACAGTGCATTAAGATATTTTGAGAAAGACCACATTCATTAGTTTTGTCACAGTCCATTGTTACAATGTTCTATTTTATTCTTAGTTACTGTTTATTTCTTCCTGTGACTAATTTATAAATAACATTTTATCATATGTGTGTATGTACAGAAACAACATAGTGTATACATAGGGTTTAGTACTGTCTGCGGTTTCAGGCATTCACTGGGAGTCTCGGACATCCTGTGAATAAGGTAAGAGTACTATAATTTGCTTTGAACATGTGTTTCAGAACTGAAAGTGAAAGTGAGAGTACCTATCTCTTTTCAAGGTGTGAGCATATCAAAAGGAATAAAGAAGGTACCTGGGTGGCTTAGTCAGTTAAGCATCCTCCTTTGGGCAAGGTCGTGATCCCAGGGTCCTGGGATGGAGCCCCACACCTGGGATGGAGCCCTGCATTGGGCTCCCTGCTTGGCAAGGAGTCTCCTTCTCCCTCTCCCTCTCATCCTCCCTCCTGCTTGTGCTCTTCCTCCCTCTCTCGCTCTCTTTCAAATAAATAAATAAATAATAAAAATCTTAGGGAAAAAAAAGAATAAAGAGGGTATAATACTGAATTAAAGTCAGCTTTAAACTTAACTATTTTTTGATATATTTTTGCCTCCTTTAATTCAATTTTGTGGTGATCATAGATCACCATATATGATTTCAATACTTTTGAATGTATTGACACTTGTTTTATGTGCAGTATGTGCTGCATTTTGCATGCTGTTTAGTGTGCCCTTAAAAAGAGTAAGTATCCTCAATGATTATTTTCTTATTTTATTATTAAAAAATGTATGTTACAGTTGAAGAGTAGTGTTTCATAAACATGTTACTGATTATCATTAGGTTAAGATGTTTGATAATGTTCAAATCTTTTATATTCCTTTTTGGGGGAGGGTGGGGAGGGGCAGAAGGAGAGTGAGAATCTTCCGCAGGCTCCACACCCAGCATGGAGCCTGACTCAGGCTTTAATCTCATGACCCTGAGTCATGATCTCAGCCAATTTCAGGAGTCAGATGCTTAACTGACTGTGCCAGCCAGGAGCCCCCATTTTTATTATTTATTTATTTATTTTTTTAATTTTATTTATTTGACAGAGAGAAACACAGCCAGAGAGGGAACACAAGCAGGGGGAGTGAGAGAGGGAGAAGCAGGCCTCCCGCCGAGCAGGCAGCCCGATGTGGGACCCGATCCCGGGTCTCCAGGATCATGACCTGAGCCGAAGGCAGTGGCTTAACCAACTGAGCCACCCAGGCGTCCCCCATTTTTATTATTTTAATTGCTAGTTGTTTCTCTGGGAATTATAGCGCAAATCCACAATTTATTACTGTCTGTCTTAATCATACCTACTTTGAAGGATTAAGTAATCAATCCCAATTATTCTGTGGTTTATTTTTTTCCAATATTGACTTCAAAATCTGTGTATAACTACTAACCCATATTAGGTAAATGTGTTCAATAACTTAAAACTCAGTTGAAAGGAATATCTTCTGAAGAAGTTAATTATGCTATTATTATCAGCTTTCTCTGTACTCTGAGAAAACCTAAGTGAGGTTATTGACTTTTCCCAAGTCTGTGCCTTATACAACACAATGAGAGCTATGATCTATGCCCATAAAATCTTTATGAAGACAATATTTTCTCAGATTTTAATTCCTTGAACTCTGGTTGTTACTACACTATTCAAGTCATAGTACATAACTTTTATTCAATAGCTGGTTTACTTTTCTATCATAGTCACACAGAGAAAAAAAATAAACAGATTTTGTTAAATATTGCCAAGTGTTAAGAGTTGCTGTTAAATATTACTGACTTATAAGTATGTTTCAGAGGAATCTTGTTTTGAGTTAAATTTTCGATGGCTCCAAAAGAAGTCTATTTTCCTTTCAGTCTCCAAGAGAGGGATACCTGTCTTTTCTTTCTTCAGTCCATAAGTACTGGACTGAAGGGAAAGGGAAAATTTCTATTTATACCCATTTTTGTTCTCTGTGATATGTAATGTCACATTGAAATGTGATTCTTTTCTTTCTTTTTTTTTATTGTTACTAAAATTTTTTTCCAGTGTTCCAAGATTCATTCCCCATTCCCCACACCCAGTGCTCCACGCTTTAGGCGTCCCCAGTACCCACCACCAGGCTCTCCCATCCGTCCACCCCTCTCCCTCCAAGTCCCTCAGTTTGTTTCTGTGTCCAAAGTCTCTGTGATTCTTTTCTTAATGCAGAATGCCTTTTGTGTCAGTAAAGCCACACTAGCAACCACTGTGTTTGTAAATGTTTTGTAGTTGTTTTGTTCCAAAAAGCAGATCTTGTTCTTGTTTAGTCACGTGATCTTAAAACAAACTCCATGATGGTAGGGATTTCTTGTGGTAGGGATATCCCTTCCTAATAGGAATTTCTTTCTCTTTAAAAATCAGATGTTTTATGACTACTATTGCATTCAGAATAAATGTTTATCAAAGACAAACTCAACAATGTCAGAGAAAAAGGAGCTAATCAATTGACAAGAATGAACAAATATGTCCCTGCTACTTATCTTCTGGTTCTCTCTAGGTATCCAGCCTTCATCCATGGATGCAACAAGAATCATATTATTTTACAGAAAAAGAGTACAGAAGTGATGGATGACCTATGTTTTTTTTAAAAAATCTTCTTTATTTTCAATTGCAAGCAGCATAAAAAAATTGGAGTTAGGATACATAAGCTATTCTAATGGGTCCAATTCTGTAGAAATTCACTTATTACAAGTATTGTAGATGTATTCTGTCTCCCAAATGTATCACTAAATATGGAGCCAAGCTGAGTTAATTGTCAGGTTTCCCTGAATGTCTTCAAATTGGAAAAAGGTGATATAGGTGGAAGAGAAGAAAGAGGGGGAAAAAAAGAAGAAGAAGAACATTGAGCCCTTCCAGAATTCCCTGTTTTCTTCCTTTTCCCCTAATATATATTAGTTTGAAAAAGTTGATAATCCATAGTTTTTACACAGTGCGTCATTTTTGTTTTGTTTGTTTATTTGTTTGTTTGTTTGTTTTTGCCAAATCACAAATATATAAAAATAGCTCAAAGTAGAAGTAGAATCCAGAAAGAGACTTCACTATTTGGGAAACACTTAATTTGGTCAGTAGTAAGAGTAGGAATAAAAGAAAAGAAAACTGTGCCAGCAAGTCTGGGCCATGCATTTCACATGGCCATACTGCAGGACATATGACCACTTATAATCATGATAGAAATTGTTAATTAAGTGGAAAAAGTCAAGTCAAGGTCTGAATGTGAGACCATGGTAGAGGTTGGATAAGAAGAGAATTACAGACTCTTCTTCAGAGACATATTATACCCCCCAAAACAATCTAACTCAAATTCTATAATATACTTCAGGTCTTTCTTTATAAAAGCTACTAATTTTTGGAATAGATTATTTTTTACTATATTACAAATTCTTTTTCATCTTGAAAAATCATGAAACATTATTGGAAATAAATCCAGATATCAAGAATTAGCTGATAACTTGTGCTGTTAATACTTCTGTGGCAAAAACCCAGGTTCCTTTCACTAATAGAATTTCAAAGTAATGTAATATAATGTAATGCCTAATGGGAAAGGCGGATGGCACCCCTTATCACAAATGATCTTACCATAACACAGTCAGACAGACAAACACATACACCCATTCAGGGAGATGTGCAAAACCGTCTTTGAGCACAAGGTCTTAATGAAGCTTCCAGGCATTGCAGCTTCCACAAGAGAATGAGGTTTAAGGATGTAATTGTGTTACCCTCTTTGTCCTGTTCTGTACACCCCCCAGCTCCTCAGTTGCTATGAGGCTCTTAACTGTCAACAAGCTTACCACCTACATAGTTGCTGCTTCCCAGAGAGGTCGTCAAGAATACTAACTCCATTTCTCTCTCCTTTGAGGTAATATCTCCTGTATCATTAAATATGGCTTATCATTCTTTGATTCAATATTCAAGCCTTTCAATTCTGTCTTAGCTTTGCAGTACTACAATTAAACTCCTTAATTTTTTCCTGCTTCCCAGGCTAAGAGAGCCTTAGAGATTTCCTCTGTCTTTGCACCTACTATGAAACATTTCTTTTCTTTATCCTGGTTTTGATAGATTAAACTCTGGAAAGTAGAAGAATGACAAAACCACCATATTTGTGTGAGAATCTGTACAAATATAATCTCTATTTGTGATGAACCTAGTGGAATGGAGTGAGTATCAAAATTACTATCAGATTGTTGTTCCCCATTGGAAAGAGGAAAAAAAATAACAAAAAAGTTTCCGTATAACAGTGCCATCTTACAGATTGATGGGAAACATTACCAGATTTGAAATGTGACTCAGAAGCAAGAAAGTATCAAGTCTTTCTAGGTAACTGGTTGAATCAAGCACATTTTTTTCATTCAAAAAAATATTTAGCTTAGTAAATATGCTCTTTGTACCTACTAGGTAACAACTACTTTAAAACAAACTAGAAATATAAAGTTTAAAATACATAATTCAACTGTTGAAGAAGTAAAAAGTCTCTGACTACTATAGTTAAGATTCTGTTCAAGTAGGAGAGAGGGAGAGAGAGAGAAAGCTGTGGCCAATTATGATATTTTTATGTGCTTTTCAGTTTATATTTATTCCACATAAAAATTCATTGATTTACTTCTGAGATAGACAAAAAATTTGAAAGCATCACTTTAATTTATTGGTGCATTAAGTAAATAATATTCTTTATTATTGAACAAAGTTAAATATCACAAGAACCAGAATATTTAAATCAGAATTAATCTTCATTAATCCTTACATCTTCATAGGAAGTCAAACTTGATCAGAAAGATGCTAGTTGACCATAAATTTAAAATGAGACAAGAATTATACGATTCCAAAGCAGAAAAGATGTTTATAGAGACAATGTTCAAGATGGTTAAGGATCTTGGAGTTGGAGCAGATTACAGTGAGTTCAAAGATTGACTCTAACACTCTCTACCTGTGTCACTTTGAGAAGATCACCCAAATGCTCAGTGATTCATTTTATTTGCCTGTACAATGATGATTGTAAGAGCACCTACCTACAGGGTTGTTACAGAGGTCAAAACTGCTTAGACTAATTCCTTGTTCTTACTAAGTGCCAGGGCCCTAATGCTATCAAGTTAAAATAGCCTGACCCTTTCTTTTCTACAAAAGAAATACTCTCACTTTAGAGACCATCCTTATTGAGTGCATGGGCCAGGGAATTTCTTCCTTAATAGTGTTGGAGACCTAGTGCTCACTTGGGGCTTCATAGCTCCATTTTATTAGCTTCACTTATTGCCACCTCATTCATGTCACAGTCTTCTGAGAAACAAGAACACAATAAGTAGGTTTTGGTTAAGTAAGTTGCTTTACCATTTCAGTTCTACTTTTCCAATATTTTACCCAGGAGGCTGTAAGGATGTTTTGGGTATTCTCAAAATTGTCAGTTTCAGATTTGCATATAACAATTGCATTTACTCTCAAAGTATGCAATTAATGCCCATTAAATTAGGATTTAAATTTGAATTAGGAAACCCTACTCTCACTAATTGAAAGGTTTTGAATTATTTGTTCATTTCCTAGAAAGAACCATACATACTACCTTAAAAATTAATAAACCTATGAATAATTTTAGTCCTAAAATTTTGATTTTGCTTGCATCACTGATGGTACAGTATTACATTGATATATTTGAGAGGTTAATAAATTAAGTCCAAGATATGCACAGGATGGAAATTGGCATTTAGTAATCTTTTAATGGCCTGATCAGTAGAACAAATGCTGCCCATTAATAACTAGATACATCCTGCATTGAACAATTTGTGTTCATGACATCATTATGGCTGTTAATTATCTATGATTTTATTTACTCAAAATATGTCAAGGGACCATGGGAGAAATTTTATTATTGATTTGATACAAGTCAATTATTTTCAAAAATTTAGTATTTTGTATTTAACTTATAGTTCCTGCAATACATTTTCTACACATAGTTACTGTGAATGACTTATTCTCTGGGGCTTACTTGGTAATTTATATGAATAATAAAATAAGGTGTTGTTCTTGATATCTTCCTCCCATGATATAGTAAGTTCAAGGTGAAGTAATTTACGCATATGAATATATCCTCAAATGATGAGTAGAAATGAAATACAGTTGACTTTGGAACAATGCAGGGGTTAGGGGTCCTGGCCCACAAGCAGTTGAAAATTCACACATAACTTTTGATTCCCCCAAAACTTAACTACTTATTGCCTACAGTTCATTAGAAGTCTTATGATAGCATGAACACCTAACACACATTTCATATATGTATCATATACTATATTCTTACTATAAAAATTAAACCAGAGGAAAAATGTTAAGAAAATCATGAGGTGAAAATGCATTTACAGTGTACTGTACTTATTGAAATAAATCTGTGTGTAAGTGGACCCACTCAATTCAAACACATCCTGTTCAAGGGTCAGTTGTACTCCACCTTATGGTCCCATGGCCTCTTGTGCAATCTGTCAGAGCCTACAAGGCACTGAGTTTCTACCACTTCAGGCATATTTCATTTAATCTAATCTTCATATGACTCTCAGAGACACTGACATAGGCCATAGATATGATGGAAAGAATTGGCATAATTATAGACTACTTTTGATTCTTATCATTTATCATTATAAAATAACTATTTCCAATAAATTTCACCATTATAGCCTCTTAGTTCATTTACTTCAGTTCATTTATCATTCATAAATATTGTTTCATACCTTGTAAATCTACCTTTTTGAGGATGTATATTACTTTATCAGTGAAAAATTCATACCCACAGTCCTGAGAAAAATTTAAAATAGTGTCTTTTGTTTCATGATGATATTAGTATTTCTGTAGAATATTTGATTTTCTTTAAGTCACAGTAAAAAACTTTACCATTTGTAATATAAAATTTGTAATTTTAATATGAAATTTACATTTTAAATTTAAGCAATGTAAGGAAAAATATTATGGACAATAGTTAGGGTTAACAAGCTATAATAATTTCATTTCTCAGTTGTAGTCACTAGTTTTTAGAAATAGTTTGGAAAATAAAGAAAACAGGGAGAGAATGGAATAAACTTTGTTTTAATAGAGGAAAGAAAAATATATGGTATAGATACTGAAAGTTCCCAGGAGGACAACCTCAGAAATGACCTAGTAACTCCATAGTCTCCCAGATAAAGGATAATGAGACATCAGAGCAGATTCATCAGCCTCACCATAGAGTCACTGTATTTTAACTTCCCCCTCATCCGAATGCTATATAAATACCAGATTTTGCCTCTTAAGGCATATTGCTAGCCCTCTATATTTAAGCTTTTATGTTTTTCTTTTCTAGTAATTTCAAGATGTAGATATTTTAGAATGCTGCACATGGAAAGCTTGAAGGTTTCATAAATGAAAGGTATTTTCTTCTGATGGATTTTATTTTATTTTATGTAAAGATTTATTTACATATTTGAGAAAGAGAGTGAGAACAGGGGAAGGGACAGAGGAAAAGAATCTCAAGCAGACACCCTGCCCCAACCTGAGGCTCCATCTCACAACCCTGAGATGAGGACCTGAGCCGAAATCAAGAGTTACACACACACACACACACACACACACACACACACACACACACACACCCCAGAGAATTTCCTGGACAAATATCAAAGAAAGAAAGAAAAATATCATATAAATTAAATGTATCAGTAAGATCTTTAATAGAAGGAGAAGGATCAGAAACTTCTATGAAAGTTGAATAACGTTTGTTTATGATTGAAGTATGATTGACATACAATATCTTATTGGTTTCAGGTGTACATCATAATGATTCACTATTTTATACATTACAAAATTATCTCTATAATAAAAATGGTTTCCATCTGTCACCATACAGAGTTAGTGTAATATTATTGACTATATTCCTTTAGCTGTACATTACATCCCCATGACTAACTTTTTATATAGCTGGAAGTTTGTACCTCTTATTCTCCTTCACTTATTTTGCCCATCCCCCAGTCCATCTTGCTTGTGGTAACTAGCAGTTACTTGTATCTGTGGGTCTGTTTCTTTTGGATTCTGCATATCTGTGAAATCATTAGGTGTTGATCTTTCTCTGACTTATTACACCTACCTAATACCTTCTCAGTCCATCTCTGTTATAACAGATGGCAAGACTCCATTTTTATGGATGATATATTTAATATATATAAATATATTTAATGTATATAAATCCTTTTTTATCTGTTTTTCTACAGATAGACATTGAAGTTTTCATATCTTGGCTATTGTAAATAATGTTGCCATAAACATGGGGATGCATATATCTCTTTGGATTGGCATTTTTGTTGTTTTTTCAGACAGATACCCAGAAGTGGAATTGTTGGATCATGTGATAGCCCTGTTTTTAATTTTTTGAGAAGCTCCGCCTCCCATACTGTTTTCCATAGTGGCTGCACCAATTTACAGTCTCACTAGCAGTGTATGAGGGTTCCCTTTTCTCCACATCCTCAGCAATGCTTGTTATTTTTTGACTTCTTGATAATAGCTGATCTGACATGTGGAATGTGATAACTCATTGTAGTTTTGATTTGCATTTCCCTCATGATTAGTGATATTTCACATCTTTTCTTGTGCCTGTTGGCCATCTGTATGTCTTCTTTGGAAAATATCTATTTAGGTCCTCTGCCTGTTTTTTAATTGGGTTATTTTTGTTTTGTTTTGTTTTGATATTAAGTTGTGAGAGTTCTTTATGTATTTTGGATATCAACCCTTTATCAGATGTATAATTTGCAAGTATTTTCCCCATGCAGTAGGTATCCTTTTCATTTTGTTTCAGCTTCCTCTTCTGTGCTAAAGCTTTTTACTTTGATATAAACTCATTTGTTTATCTTTGCTTTTAATGCCCTTGCTTGAGGAGACTGGCCCCCTGAAATATTGTTAATGCCACTTTCAAAGAGCCTAGTGCCTATGTTTTCTTCTAGGAATTTTAGGATTTCAAGTTTTATAATCAAATCTTTAATCCATTTTTAAACTATTTGATTTATTTATTTGATAGAGAGTGAGAGAACACAAGTGGGGGAGGGGCAGAGAGAGCGGGAGAAGCAGACAAATTCCCCACTAGGCAGAGAGCCCCATGTGGAAATTGATCCCAGGACCCTGAGATCATGACCTGAGCAGGAGACAGATGCTTAACTGAGTCACCCAGGTGCCCATTTAATCCATTTTTTTAAAGATTTTATTTATTTATTTGAGAGCGAAAGAGAGTGAGTGAGAGACAGCATGAGAGAGGAGAAGGTCAGAGGGAGAAGCAGACTTCCCGTGGAGCTGGGAGCCCAATGTGAGACTGGATCTCAAGACTCCAGGATCATGACCTGAGCTGAAGGCAGTGGCTTAACCAACTGAGCCACCCAGGTGCCCCCTTTTATCCAATTTTTAAATTTATTCTTGTATATAGTCTAAGACGGTGGTTCAACTTCATTCTTTTGTACATAGCTGTGCAGTTTTCCCAGCGCCATTGAACCCAGATTATCTTTCCCATTACATATCCTTGCCTTGTCATAGATTAATTAAGCATGTAGGTGCAGGGTTTTTTTTCCTGGGCTTTCTATTCCATTTTGTTGACCTCTGTGTTTGTTTTGTGCCAGTACACTCCTGTTTTGATTGCTGTGTATTCTAGTATAGTTTGAAATCAGGGAATGTGATACCTCCAGCTTTGTTGTTTCTCAAGATTGCTTAGGTTATTGTGGTCTTTTGTGCTTCTATCAAATTTTAGGATTCTTTTTTCTGATTCTATGAAATATGCCATTGGAATTTTCATAGGGATTGCATTGAACCTGTAGATTGTTTTGGGTAGTATGGAAATTTTAACAATATTAATTCTTCTGATCCATATGCAGGATATCTATCTGTATTTTGGGTCAGAGTTTAAAGAAAAATATGTGGAAGCTTTCATTTAAATAGTAAATTATCTTGTTATAGATATATCATCACCAATGAGAAGTAGTTGTCTACAGATTTTTCTGTAAGGTACATAAATGGATATGTGCAAAATTTCTATTTGGGACAGTAAGGAGAAAAAATGTTGCATTTAAGATTGTCAAGTGTCCTTTCAGTGACTTTTTATATCCTGTTTTTTTTGTTTGTTTGTTTGTTTGTTTTTATTGTTACTTAATTTTTTTTCAGTGTTCCAAGATTCATTCCCCATTCCCCACACCCAGTGCTCCATGCAATAGGTGCCCCAAGTACTCACCACTAGGCTCTCCCATCCCTCCACCCCCATCCCTCCAAATCCCTCAGTTTGTTTCTGTGTCCAAAGTCTCTGTTGTTTCATTTTTCTCCCTGGATTACCTTACTTCCCATTTACTTTCCTTCTCCCACTGTCCTCCAGGTTACCCCTCATGCACCACAAGTAAGTGAAACCATGTGATACTTGACTTTCTCTACTTGGCTTATTTCACTCAGCATAATCTCTTCCAGTCCAGTCCATGTTGCTACAAAAGTTGGATATTCATCCTTTCTGATGGAGGCATAATATTCCATTGTATATATGTACCACATCCTGTTTTAAGTTACCTTTTGGGATTTTCTTGGCCAAAAAAAAAAAAAAAAAAAAAGCCAGAAGAGCTTTTTGTTGAAGGTAGAAGGATTTAGATTCTTATCGTGGGTCTCACAAGCTATGTGACACTGGGAAAGTTACAACTCTCTGATCCATTGCCTCCTCATCTAAATACAGATAAATAAAATATGGTAATATCGGCTAGCGGTGATAAATGGACACATGGATACAGCATGATGTCAGTAGTAAGTACTCAATAAATTTAGGTATATATAAAATCAGAGTGATATTTATGTATGTATTAACCAAACTTTGATTCTCAGATACTGAAAGTCCTTCAAAAGCGGTTTCAACATATATGATATATAAAAGCATTTATATTTATGGAAAATGTTTCTGTGTATTGAAAGCTAAATACATATTTATCATCACTAGAAGTCTATTTAAGTATTTCAATTTAATTTTAATTCAGAAAATTTACCTGCGAGATGGCTTTTGAAACATAATGCATTGACTTGATTAAATTCTGCTTGCATAAGATTAAACTTGATGGCACTGGCATTAACGGTTCTTACCTCTCTTTTCACAGTCCCTTTGAAAGAACTGCTTCCAGAGTGACACCAATGTCCTCTGGTTTGTTTCTGGTCCAGATATCTGAAAGAAATATTTTGCTGGTTTTGAAATATTCTGTTTATATTTTTTTAAATAAGAGTATCTGCTTTTGTGAAAAAAATAGAATAAACATTTTATGTTAAGGGCCCCTGGGTGGCTCAGTTGGTTGGGCGACTGCCTTCAGCTCAGGTCATAATCCTGGAGACCTGGGATCAAGTCCCACATTGGGCTTCATGCTCAGTGGGAAGCCTGCTTCTCCTCTCTTAGTCCCTCTGCTTGTGTTCCCTTTCTTGCTGTGTTTCTCTGTCAAATAAATAAATAAGATCTTTTTAAAAATTTAAAAAAAAATAAAAAAACATTTTATTTTATTAGTTTCAATTTTTTATTTAAATTTCAGTTAACACACAGTGTTATATTAGTTTCAGATGTAGAATTTAGTGGTTCATTACTTATAATGACTTATAGTGACTTAGAATATAACTTTATAAAAACACCCAGTGCTCATCACAATTGCCCCTATTAATACCCATCATCCATCCAGCCCATCCCCCCACCCATCTCCCCTCCAGCAACTCTCAGTTTGTCCTCTATAGTGAAGAATCTGTTTTATGGTACCTATTCTAGAAATAATAATTTTTTGATAAAACCTAATTATGAAGCAGGTAAAATGTCCATTTTTATAGTGACTAAGTAATTAGATGAGTACTGGACACAATATTTGCCTTGTACATTCTTGTTGAAAATGAACATGGCGTGAAACATTATGAAACAGTTATGTCATTTATTTCAAATTACCTCAAATAGAGATGCATTTAAAATATTAGATCTTTAGCCAAATTCATTTTCATTATTTTAGATTCTCCAGAAGAACTGTTTTTATAATAAGGAACCCTTAAATATTTCACTAATTTTTATTTTTCACATGAATTTTTATGACCAATCTGTTAGATTAAGAAGAAAATTTTTATACCGTACTAGAAAAATGCCATATATTCTCATGTGTCATATGTGTTCATGACTGAAAGTAATTTTAGATAGCTTTTTGGTTCTCTTAATATTATCACATAATGAAACAATAAATAAATAGTATAAATCTTAAAATACTCTGACATATTCAGTTTTTACTTTTATCTGAAATTTCTACTTTTAATCACTAAATTTAACCTACTGTATTATATATAGTATCCAGTATACATAAGATGTATTAGATACGTCATTAATATAAAATAAAAAAGTCATAATGAAATAATCGTTACTAACCAAATATTAGTTTATAATGAATAATGTTTTATTTATTAATTACTATAAACTGCATTAATAATATGTTAACTAATAGATAATATATATAAAATTTTATATGTGGTATAGATAATATATATCAAATGTGTACATGTCCGTATATATTTTGTGTATATACATTAAGACATTCAGCCATTCTTACTTCCTTCCCATAATACTGCTTTTATCTGAATATGACAAATAATATATGATATATATTTAAATATATTTTCTTTATACCTTAAGATTCTATATCATTTTCCTGGATTTCAGTATTTCCCAGTTTAGTGTAAATAATGGAGTTTATAACACTTCTCAGTGGGGCACTGTGTATGATAAGATAAATTTTTATGCACAATTCTGTCCTAAATGTGGCATCCCACTCATGGTGGTTTGTTGATACACTATGTATTTTTATATTATGCCGGTATTTCTTTATTGGAAATAAAACCATATACCTTTTATATATATTTGGCCAAATCATAATCAGCAGTGTTGATAAAAACTAACTGTAAAAATTTGAATTTTATTATGCAAATATAGAAAATGAATGACTAAATGCTATAAACATGGGCCTTTCTGTGAGAAATAATAATCATGTGTATTTCTGCAAACATGTTTTGCAATAAGAATAATTTAAACATATGCTCAAAATTTTAAGTTAATTGATATTCTTTTAATACATTTGTGTCATCTTTGAGATCATTCAACTGACCTTTTGAAAATGAAGAAGCAGATTGATTGAGGAGACCAGAATTTCATGCCCTGAGACTATTAGAGCTAGTCTCTAGATTGAGGATAGTGTAATATCAAATGGCTAAGACATTTTTGTGATTGATGGAAAGAACAGTAATCAGAGATACATTTAATAATTTATTTTTCTTATCTCTGATGCAGAAAATGGCCTAATCTATCTAATGACAAGTTCAATTACAGTCAACATCTGTTTGACCTTTAGATACATTCCTGGAATGAACAAATAGTCAAGCTTGCAGGATATGTGGGAAGCATTATATCTTGGTGTGAAATGACCTTGGAAAAGGACATGTTTTCTTTATTACTTTCAAAATACATAGAAAGAGTGGCAGAAAGAATGAAAGAGCCATTATATTGATTAATCAGTATGTTAACTATAAATAAGAAATACATGTAATTGAAAACTCAGTTTATACATTAAAAAGTCAACAGATAAATGTGAAAGTTCTGTTTGAATAGGGATGGCAAAGTTTTGGTACTTATACTCCACAGAGAACACTTAAGTACTGACAAGGAGAAAATAACTAAATCTGATAAAGAATAGGACAAGGTACATGGAGAGGAATTTTACTGTAAAGCAATTCCAAATAGCCAATACAAACACGAAACCATAGTCAAATTACTAATTATAGGGATAGAAATTAGAGGAGCAGTTACTTAATTACTTAATAAATTACTTAATAGAAGTAGCATTACAATATATTTCTGCATAATACCTATTTTTGGCAAGAGTGAAAGGAGTGCTGTTAGGCATTCCTGGGTGAACTGTGAGGAGTTATAGCTATTTTAGAAAGCAATGTGGAGAACATATCATAATTAATAAAAAAAAACAACTCACCGTTTTCATTCCAGACAATGTAATGTATAGCAAGTTGTTTTTTAAACTAGAATTAATATATAGGAGAATTTATTGAAACTTCTTTTTCATAAAGCCAAAAAATAGAGTCATTATGGGAAAACTTGATAAAATATGCTGCTTGTATTCCATGGACTATTAAACAGTCATTCAGCAGACTGGTTTATTACTAGTCACTATTATTAATAGGTTCCTGGGGGGGGGGAATTTCCATAATTTATTGCTGGATAAGGAAGCAACCTTTAAAAAAGTGTGTATTACATGCTATTTTTGGAAAACCTAAGGGAATATCTAAGAAATAGATAGATAGATGTGTCTTGATGTTTACCTTTAAACACAACAAAAAAGTATGTATTCTAGTTCTGGAAAAATATTATGTCAACACAAAAACTAATTGTTTCATTTTTAACTATGTGACTAGGGAGAAAATAGTTGCTGATTAATTGTTAGATTGAATTTATTACATTGACTCTATAATTGACTTTGGCATCTGGTTCGATTGATGGAAATAATATAAATGATTGATACTGAAAGTTTAAGCGAAAAAAAGATGGCATTAAATGACACCAAAGTAAAGAGAAGTGAGTAGACTGAATGGGATTTCCTCGACCTGATATATGGTATTGAAATTATTTCAATATAAGATATATTAAAAACAAGCATTGATTCTGAAAAATTAATGGATAACATTATATACCAAGTTCTCTATGATTAGACATTCCTAAACAATCACATTTTGTCTCTTAGTTAACTATGGAAAGGAAATAATAGTTTTGACCTTCATTTATCAATTTGTTACCTGATAAATATTTCTGCATTTATAATTCATAACCCTTCTGTTTTATATGAATATATCCTAAAATGTAGAATATTTTACATAATATAATGTGAGACTTTTGTTTTTATTCAAAAATTATGGAAAGACGTATAACTATAAGCATCTGTGGTGGAAAACACATCTAAATAGATGCCACTACATATGTTATAGAAAGCATATTATTTACCTGGAGTTAGGACTTATTTTTCATTTCATGAAATAGTAAGACTACAGTACATCATGAATATGTGATTACAAAAAAAAGAAGCATTCATTTTATTATTAAAATCATATTTCAAAATATCATCTAATAAAATAGATTTTCCTCAGCACAGTATCAGTCTGTAAAAAAGAACAGAATAATTTTGCTGTTGTAATTTATTTTTAAATAAATTCAACCTGTAAATACAATTCTCAAATCTGCATCAACTATGGTCAGGATGATGACAAGGCCTTAGGCTTTGTATCCATCAAGACTGTATGATCTTAAATCACTAAATCCCAGTGTGCCAAATCAACACCATTCCTTTAACCGTGTAAGTAACAGAAATTACATTTCCAGCTGTGCTAGATAATTAACTTTGCTTTTAAAAATTTTATTTCTTATATAGTATTGAATATTTGATTATTGTCAATATAAACCTTATTAATAACCTTTAATTTGAACACATATCTCCATTGTACTTGCTGATGAGGTAGCCATAAAAATTTAATAGTAAGATTATAGGATATAAAAAGTCATTAGAATATGACTTCAGAAATTATGTTCTAGCATATTTGTAGCAGTAAGGAAATTCAATAAATATATATTAGTTATTTGAATAATACATCAGTTCCAATATAAAAATTGATGTGAGGTAAAATGAGGTCTTAGTTCTCTAGACATTTGTTTTTAAAAACTGTGCTATTTTGAGACTCTATGCCTTTAATTTCACCTGTTTCTTTAGAAAACATCTGATTACCCAATAGTGAAAAAGTATTTGAAAAAATTACTATATGAATACATGACTTTAGAATTGCTTTCAAGATATATTGAGTTTCATTTGTAACTTATCGTATCTTGTTCTTCTTTCCTCAAGGGTTAAATCAAACAATATTTCCAATTCAGTAGTTCTATGTAATACTCTTAGAAAGAAAATCAGAAAAAGAAAATAACCATTGTATAGAAAGAAAAAAGGTATCAATTTCATTTTTATTTTTTATTGAAGTACCCACATTTTCTGTGACGGGAAAAAATAACTGGAGAAATGATCTTTTCTTTATAAAGATTTTGTGTTTAAAATACACTTACAAATAGAATCATTGAAAATTCTCATTTGATTCTTACCTATTGATATCCCCCAGTCATTTAAATTTTATCCAACCTCTCTCTCTTAATATATTCAACAGATATTGTTTATTCTAGTGTGAAGACATTTGCATGAAAAATAGCTATTTTGTGCAAATGTTGTCTTGTGAAACTGACATTGTCTACATATAGAAATATACTTATTAGTTTGTTAGGTAAAGGTAATTATTGGAGTTAACCTTTTTTATTGACATATGAGGAAAAAAAGACATTTAGTGCACTGTGGACAGGTAAAATAAGATGCATGTCAGAATATCAGAAAAGCAGCATGCGTGACACAGATCATAGCTACTGTTGGAGAGATTGATGGGCTAAATCACAGAAAAACGACAGGGAAGAGGACACCAGTGTAGAGCACTTGGCTTCTCAATACATGCAGGATGAAAAAGATAGAAATACATTCTTTAAAAGCATGGCTATAATCTTAACAGTTGTGATGGAAATTTATATATGCCAATTACAAAATCATGTTTTATTTTGTGGTATTTCAAAACTATATATTACAAATACAGCAATGTAATGTACATCTCAAGACCTGATTTTAGTTGTGTATTCCCCAGGTGGATCCAAAACCTTGATTTGTCACTTCCTAGAAAGACACATAACTAAGTTGGGATTTGTCCGGGAAGACAGTCCACATGTTCTTATTCCTTCTAAGAAATATACAATCAGGGGGCACCTGGGTGCTCAGTTGATTAAGCGACTGCTTTCAGCTCAAGTCATGATCCTAGAGACCCAGGATCGAGCCCCACATCAGGCTCCCTGCTTGGAGGGAAGCCTGCTTCTCCCTCTTTCGGTCCCTCCGCTTATGTTCCTTCTCTCACTGTGTTTCTCTCTGTCAAATAAATAAATAAAATCTTTAAAAAAATATACAATCAGAAAATGTTATACAATGAAATCTAATTTAGGTATACTAATGCAAGTAATACAATGGCAGTTCAATACAGTGGATAGAACATTAGGCAGTCAAGAAGCATGTTTTTTTTTTTTCTATCAGAATGAACATTAACTGTGTGTCCTTGTATAATATTTGTGACAAAGTATATATTTTCTTTGAACAAAATTTATCTTTCAGATATCCATATGAGCTCTATTTTCACCTATAGCATTTCATATATTATTCAAAATATACTAAGAGTTTAATTAAGACATGAAAGGGTGGGTTAGTTGTTTCCTATTATAAAATTTCTGTTTTAATGATGGTTTAAGAACATAAAAGTTGGGGCGCCTGGGTGGCTCAGTTGGTTAAACGACTGCCTTCAGCTCAGGTCAAGATCCCGGAGACCCGGGATCAGTCACACATCCGGCTCCCTGCTGAGCGGGAAGCCTGCTTCTCCCTCTCTCACTCCCCCTGCTTGTGTTCCCTTTCTGGATGTGTTTCTCTCTGTCAAATAAATAAAATCTTTAAAAAAAATAAATGTAATCAATGACTTAGAAGCAACTAATCATACAAAGATTAGTTAGAACATGTGGATTGATTTTTGACAGTTATTGCATGACTTTGACAGATCAGGCAAGAAAGAAAAGTCCTTACAATTTGTTTTACTTTTGTCTGCATAAAGATAGGAGTGTTCAGGTACATTTAAAGTCAACAGGCTTTATAACTGTTATAATTAGTGACAGAAACTTGAAGAACTCAGGCATGAGGAAAGCAAGAAGTTGAGAAAATACTTTCCAATTCTCCATAAATTATGTTGAGAACACTGTACCATGGAGTTATTAAAAGTTTGTAACTTATTTACTTTGTCTGGTTTGAATATTTAACATTGTAATGTCACCTTCAAAAGTAACCTGCATTAACCTGTAAGATATCACCATGTAACTCCCTATAGGGAAAATAATCCATCAAATTGTTCCATGCATGCACCTATATGACAGTATCTCATTTTCTTTTTAACAAATGTAAAGAATTTATTGAAATATTTTTATAATAAGACAGCAGACATAAAGGGAATGCCAGTGTTTAGAAGACTTGATTAGGAAAACATTATTTTTCCCCTTTTCCTCCCATTTTCCTTCCCCTCATTTCCTTTCTTTCTCCCCACCTCTCTCCCTCTTTTCTTCCTTTCTTCCCTCCCTTTCCTTTCCCTTCTCTCCTTCCTTCCTTTCCTTTCCCTTCTCTCCTTCCTATTTTCATCTTCTCTGACAGGTAAAGATAAAAATGACAAAGAAAAAATGAGGTGGACAAATTTTATTATACCTGCTATTAGGTTTTCTGTTTAATAATGTATGATGGAGATAAATGAAATATTTCAAGCATCTTTTGAACATTATGAAAAGAATGACTTAAACAGAAGGTGAATATGCAGTCATATAAGTCAAACTTTCATACTATGACAGCAGAGATGTTGTTTTAAATTGCCAGATAACTCCTTACTGATTAAGGAAATGGAAAACCATGTGTGAATTCAGCTAAAACCAAAATATGTATATATTGTGGTGAATTTACTTCATTTTCAAAATTTCTGTTATTATATTGCTGAAATACACAAATATAAGCAGTCACCAACTATAAATGAAAGGGTTACTGTAAGAACACCACTATTACAGTGATTATATATGTATACCTACACATATGCACAAAATACATACATACATATATATACATAAAATACATAAATTTAGTTGTCATATATTCTTAGGGTCCTCTTGGCTGTAACAGGTTTTTTAGACTTTCTCATTTTTGATGACTTTGACAGTTTGGATGAATGCTGTATAATGTCCATCAATTGTGATTTGAGTGATGTTTTTCTCATGATTTTGCTGCAGTTATCTTTTGGAAGTCTGGAGACTACAGAGAAGTGTCATTCTGATCATATAATATCAACAGTGCCTTGTAACAACATGACATAACTGCATTTTAAACTTGATCACTTGATTGAAATAGTGTTTGTCAGAAATCTCCACTGTAAAGCTCTTAGTCTTTCATTCTATTTTCTGTTAACTGTAGTCTTTGGAAGCGAAGTCATTATGGATGTAACCTACACTTAAGAAAGGGGAGTTATGTTTGATCTCCTTGAGAGAGGAAAATCTATAAATTATTTGGAATTCTGCATAGGATATTTACTTATTTACTTATTTAGTCATGTTTTTATATCTATATGGATTCATGGGTATTTTATACTTTGGATTATAACTCAATGCTAAATTATTTTCTCGCTCAAATTATTCCAGGTTACACATTGGAGACTTTTCCAGTTGATCCCCATGTCCTTTTGACATACCCTCAATGCAATATGTGTATGTGTGTATATGTATGTTGTGAGTACCTCATTAACTTCTTCTACTAAGATGCTTCAAGTTCATGCGGTAGGTTTGCTTCCTCTATTTTAGATTCAGCCATTTTTCTAAAAGGAATGGTATTCAGACCCAAGATTTGGGAGCTATGCGTGCTCATTGCTGGTATTTGTCATTGTTTGTACACCCTTTTGACTATAGAAAAGAAATGTAATATATATATATATATATATATATATATAATGTCTAAGTATTTCTATATGTGAGCGTCTATATCTACATTTAACTGAACTCGATTCATACTGATGTTTCCAACTCTAATCCATTACCACATGGATTATTCCCCCTCTCCTTGCTGAACTATAACCCCCAACTACAAAACTGAGAAATTGACCCTCACCTTCTATAGTCCATTTAGTTAATTTTGTCCTGTATCATTAACTGCTAACCATAGCCCTGTGGGAACATTATCGACTAAAATACAGTAATTTGTGGACTTTTTTGCCTTTAATATTTTAGACTCCACTCATTTTCAAAATTACTGAAATAAGTATCTTCCCCCTCCTCCTTCAGTGAGGTTATTTCATTCATTTATAATACAATTCGATTCTTTTGTTATGGTCTGTACTCTATCCCAGGATCCTGGAATAGATCTAAAAGATTTTTAAAATTTGTGTACAGGGTTCACTCTTTGTCTTATGAAGTCCAATGAGTTTTGACAAATGCATAGTGTAACATATCCACCATTATATTATCATATGAAATAATTTCACCACCATAAAAATGCACTATTTTTTACCTACTCAACCCCTTTTTCCCCAACACACATTATCACCTGGGCACCACCAACCAGTTTACCATATTTATATCCTAGCCTTTTCCAGAATGCTATATCACTGGAATTACACAGTATGTAACCTTGTCCTATAATTACTGTTACTTAGCAATATCCATGCATTTATGTATGTCTTTGCATGGCTTTATAGATTGCTCCTTTTAATTGGTGAATAAAATCCATTCTATAGATGTATCCAGTTTGTTTATTGAAGAACATCTCAGTTACTTACAGTCTTGAATGATTATGAATAAACCTACAATCAATATTAGTGATCAGGTTTTTATGTAGAAGTAGGTCTTCCAGTCACTTGGATAAATAAATAGGAGCCTGAATGCTCAACTCTATGGCAAGACTATGCTTAACCTTGTCAGAAACTGCCATACTGTCCTCCAAAATGGCTGTACCATTTTGCATTTTCACCAACTATGAATGAAGGAGAGTTCCTATTGTCTTACATCCTTAGCAACAAATGGAATTGTCAGTATTCATTTTTTTTATTTTAGCCATTCTAATAAATGTGTAGTTTCTTGTGAAAGGAAATATTCAGAAAGTCAACTAATACAGCCCCCTTTTATTTCCCAACACTTAAAGAATAAATCTCTTAACAGATCATAATTTCCCAAAGTCTTCTACATATTTGCTTAAGGTATTGTCTAAATAATGTTACATCTTCTTTTCCACTTCTATTTATACACACACATATGCACACATATTCTTGTTTTTGATGATGAGATGACAGTTTTTGTAAGTTTTTCAAGAAAACAATGCAGAACTTTATTAGGTTGAATCTTTACAAAATCTAGTCAAATTAAAATCGATGTTATAATCATGGCTATTTTTTAGTACAACCTTGTGCTGAAAAACTCATTTCTTTGTGGAGGAGTGAATGATGTTTTCTATTCAGAAAAGAACAATTATTTAAAGAATCATTGAATGGTCCAGATTTTTCTGAAGAAAATGAACTCAACATTTTAATTCAAATCATTTTAATTATACTAGGGAGTCAGTAGATTCTGCTGAGCCTTAGTACCTTAAATCACATTATTTTGGTGCTTAGTCTGTTTACTTCTGTGAATTTGATATTTATATTAAATTGCAAAGTACAAGAGTTGTTATGTTTTGTTTTTTGTATATGGAAAGGAGTAAGGTGTTAATTCTCAGTTCATCATGTTACAAAGTAAAGTATTATAAATATGTAATCTAAAAAACAATATTATAAAGAAGAAATCTTGGATATAACTTTTTATAATGTTTAAAATTGTATCATGGAATAAAATATATAGCATTTTGTGTGCTGGTAAAAAATTCATGAGGTGAAAATAAGCTATGATTTCAGGTAAAAGGGATCAGAAAATTAATATGGAATTATAATATGAGCACCTTAAAATTACAGCTTAAAGGCAGTATTTTATAATTCATAAGTAACTTAATGTAAACTACATTGATAAGCTTTAAAAAGGTTTTTTTAAAAACGTTAGCCAAGGCATCTAGGAAAACCAACATCGGGATTCTGTCTGTTTAATCTCTTGAGCTAGGAGAGAATTGTATGGATGTTTGATTCATAAATGTACTTGTTTGTTTGTTTCAAGTTTTTGTTTGAATTATAGCTAGTTAACATATAGTGTAATATTGGCCTAAATACATTTTAATTACAATTTATATTTAATGTGTTCCTCTTCTGTAAGAATGAATAAATATGACCTTTCTTACAGATAGTAAGACAAAACTAATTTAAAAAGGTTATGTCCACACACACACACAAAAAAAGGTTATTTCAAGCACAATAAAAATGTAGTTCTGATACAAAAACCAACACAAAAGATTTTGATATAGAATGGATAATAGGATTCAATGTGGTAGTGGTATGAGGTAAATAGGAGAGAGGAGTCTGAAGTGGGCTGTGACAAGAAACGAATTAGAGCCATAGGTGCCTGTGAAGACTTTTAAAAACTTGATCTGAGATTCATTGCCCATGCCCCACACTCAGTGCTCCATGCAATAGGTGCCCTCAGTACCCACCACCACGCTCTCCCATCCCCCCACCCCCTCACTCCAAGTCAGTTTGTTTCTGTGCCCAACGTCTCTCATGTTTCGTTTCTCTCTCTGAATTATCCTACTTCCCATTTACTTTCCTTCTCTTACTGTCCTCTAGGTTACCCCTTATGCACCACAAGTAAGTGAAACCATGTGATACTTGACTTTTTCTACTTGGCTTATTTCATTCAGCATAATCTCTTCCAATCCAGTCCATGTTGCTACAAAAGTTGGATATTCATCCTTTCTGATGGAGGCGTAGTATTCCATTGTATATATGTACCACATCTTCTTTATCCATTCATCTGTTGAAGGGCACCCTGGCTCTTTCCACAGTGTGGTGATTGTGGCCATTGCTACAATGAACATTGGTGTACCTATGGCCCTTCTTTTCACTACATCTGTATCTTAGGGGTAAATACCCAGTAGTGCAATTACAAGGCCATAGGGTAGTTCTATTTTTAATTTTTTAAGGAATCTCCACACTGTTTTCTAAAGTGGCTGCACCAGCTTGCATTTCCACCAACAGTGTAAGAGAGTTCCCCTTTCTCTGCAGCCTCTCCAACACTTGTTCTTTCCTGACAAAAAAAAAAAAAAAAAAAAAAAAAGAATAAGTGGGGAAAAAAAAAAAAAAACCTGCCTCATGATGTTTATAGTGGCTTTGTTCAGAACTGCCAAAACTTTGGAAGCAACCAAGATGTCACTGAGTCAGTGAATGAAAAACAAACTGTAATTCATCCGATAGACTAGACCAAGATAGCAAACTGAGAAAGAAGAGGTATTTATACACACAATCGAAAGGGAGTAGTAAACTTGAGTGCAGAAAGACAATGAAGAACTATATTAGCATCAGGATTTCCAACTTGGGCTACTAGGAGAATAGTGCTGTCAGGCCATGAGAAAGGACATGGCAAAGGTAACATAAGGTTTTCTCTCCTAGGAGAGGAAATTTTTCCAGCTCATTGATAGCCATGTGCCCAACCAAAAATTTTAGTATTATTTAAGAAAGGGAGAATGAATACTGTTAGTGTTTAGCAGTCTTTTCTACCGATATGCATTTTGGAATAAGTTTAAAAGAATATCAAGAAATTAATCACAGAGTTACCTGTGGAGAGGGACAAGTCAGAACAGTGTAGATGAGGGTAACAATGGCTGGGAAGTTTTCACCATGTATCTTGTTAAACATTTTGATTTGTGACCCATATATATTCCTATTTACAGATTAATTAAGTAATTAAAAATCTGTTACCTACAGATTAATAAATAAAAGAAGAAAGAAATTATTTTCCAGGCAGTCACAGCTCTGCTAAGAACCAAGGATGGTCTTGTGTCCATGTTTGGGTCAAAGCATCACATGAGGAGCCCTTATCATGGAATTCAGTGAGCTCACAATCCTATCAGTTTCAACGAACTAATGACAAAAAGGTTTAACACAGGGTGTATTTGCTTTCTATTGTTGCATAACAAATACCACAAATTTAGCAGTTGAAAATAACCCAAGTTAATTATCTCACATTTTCCCTCTGTTAGAATTTTGGCATACTTTATTTAGGTCCTCTGCTCAGGGTCACATAATGTTGAAATCAAGATGTTGCTGGGCTGTGTATTTATCTTCAGGCTTCCAGCTAGAAAGATTCATTTATAAGTTTACTGAGTTTTTGGAAGAATTCAATTCCTTACAGTTGTAGGACTGTAGCACTGATTTTATTGCTAGCTGTTGGCCAAGAGACACTCTCCATTCCTAGCTGCTGCACTGGAGTCCTAGTCGCGTGGCCTTCTTCTCAGCAATGGAGAACATGCATGGCAAAAATCTTACTCATGATTTGAATGTCTCTAATGTCCCTTCTGCAATCACCTGGAGAAAATTCTGTGCTCTTAAGGAGCTCTTGTGAATAGGGTAGATGCGCTCTGATAATCTTTCTTTCCTAAAGCAAATTGTACAGTATAGTGTAACTTGGTCAAAGGCATAATATCATATTCACAGATTCTACCCATATTCTAAGGGGAGGGGATTATCTCCTTCATATTTGAAAAACGATTTTGCCAAAGAAAGAATTATTGGTTGAAAGTTTTCTTTCTGCACATTGCCTGAGAAATTGACCCACATGACTTTGACGAGAAGTTAGCTGTCAGTCTTATTTGGGTCCTTTTGTGTGTGATGAGTAACTTTTTTCTTGCCACTTTCCCGGTTGTCTGTCATTCTACAATTTGATTATGATATGTGTCTGTGCAGATATATAAGCTTTTCCTACTTAGGGTTCTTTCAGATTCTTGGATGTGTATATTAATTTTTTCATCATATTTGAGGAGTATAGCTAATGATATACTAGCATGCTTGATAGAATTTCCTAAGTCCCTTAGGTTCTGTTTATTTTTTTCTTAAATATTTTTTTTCTTAGACTGTGTAATCCAGACTGACCTATTTTCAAGTTTTATGATTCTTCTGCCCTTATCTGCTTAAATGTACTATTGAGATTTTTAGCTTTTTTTTTTTTTTTGCAAAGTTTGGTTCTTATATTTTTCAAATCCAGAATTTCTACTTGGTTACTTTTTATAATTTTTATCTCTCTATTGGTATCTTTGTTAGGTGAGGCACAATTAATTCTTCACAATTCATAATAAAATATAGAGACATACATTCTGTTTCTTCTTTAGATAAGGTTTATATCAGCTATGAATATATTTAAAATTACTGATTTAAAGTATTTGAAAACTAAGTCCAACATCTGTTATTTCTCAGGAACAGTGTATTTCTTTTGACTTTTTCTGGTTTCTAGACCATATTTTCTGATTTCTTTAAAGTTTTGTACCTCTTTTGAAAAAATGTTCATTTTGAAAATTATAAGGTGGCACAATCAGATTATCTCTCCCTTGTTGTAGTTATCTGTTTCGGAACTAATTTTGTAAAGTCTGCATTCTTTATCTTGCTTCCATTTGTTTAGTGACCTTCTAATAATTAGACCGGCTAAATGCTTGAATACTTAGAGTAAAAGAAATATCTCCCAGCCTCTGCAGAGTGTCTCTACATTTGTGTTGGGCATGTGTTCAATACACAGACTATTTACAACTCTGCCTTATCCTTCAGTACCTGCTTTCATATATCCTCAAGGTCAACCAGATGTGAAGGATTAAGGCTTACTCAAGATTGTCTTGAGTATGCATACAATCCTAGACATGTACCTAGCCATATACAATCCTAGGAATATGTCAGAGCTTTTCAAATCCTTATTCCCTGAAGCATTTTATTCTTACAGTTTCTTGTTTATTCTGTTAGCTTGATATTTGACCCATTGCCTCAAATGAAACTGACTAAAACATTTGTGCTACATGTTTTCTTCAAACATATCCTGAGCAGCAGCTTTAGCACTGGACTTGTTCAACTTTAGTCAAAATAAAGGGAGTCCTTTCGAGCCAATCTTTCAGGGAACCCCTAGACAAAACAAGTAATTACAGTTTTTTGAAAATGAGATCTGATATATTCCTTCTGGTACTGTTGCTGGAAATGCAGGTAGAACTTGCAAGGTCACCATTGATCTGAAGAGTAGGGAATGGATATGGTAAGTTAAAATACCATGAAACATACTGTCCCCCCCCCGCCCAGATTCAACTGTTTTCTCTTGAAGAATTGTTCTTATGGTTGCTGTACACTAATGATTAGTTTCCAGAGTTCCAAAAGCTTGCTGCCCATAATTTTTGACAGTTTTTTTTTCTATTGCTTTTATAGAGTATTAGATATTTGGACATTTTTATTCCACAATTTTCAATGATGTCTTATGAACTTTATAGATGATAAATCTAAACCAGGTTATATTGATGCAGCCTGTCAAATTAACATGAAAAATGGACATCCCTCTTTCTTATTTGCAACCAACACCCTCATTAGGTAGAAGTTATAGGTTTGCTTTATTGTGTCTATGTATTTTTCTTTAATTTCAGACTCTATACATTATAGTCCTTAAATTTTAGAAAGAGACAGTTTTCAATATGAATACAGTTCTTCATTTTTAGTTTCTATATCTGTAAATGATGGAAAGCTTTGCTGGAATAAGACCATAAGAATAAAAGATATTTTCTTATAACAATGCTACTTGTTTCTTTGAACACTTCTTAAACTCTAGACAAAAATTATATAGTGAACGATGATTTTTTAAAAATTATCTATCAGTTTATAATTGGATTAGATTCTCCTTCAGCATTTTTAAAAGTGACAAAAAGCTGGAAAACACAGAAAATGGAAATGGATGATGCTTATCTTAAGAATTAATACTGTAACTTGTTAAGCATGACAAATGTTCTTATTTTGCTGTCCACAAGGGACAGTGCACATCAGTTAGATTCAGAAGAGTTGAGAATTTTGTTTTGTAAAATAGGAGATGCTTATTTGTAGAAGAAGAGGTGAGAAAAGAGCCACCATAAAGTCTTGAACAATAATATATTCTTCAGCATATTGAGTTTAAGATAGAATGGATGATATATACAATATGCAGAAATTGAGAATTTAGAAATTGATTTACCTTAACTCCTGCTGTCTGTGAGTCACTTAGAAACCTTTATATACACTCACATTGATGACTGCTGCTTATTTTTCATCTGCTAACTGCCCTCTGTCTAGCAAAAAAAAAAAAAGACTGTAATACATTCTTGAAGTACAGGCAAAAGGTTATCCCTCTTAATCTAGAGAGTAAGTAAAAGCTTGACGCTATAAGAATGGTGCCATAGTATTAAGGTTTCATTTCCAAACAGTGAAAAATCATACCCACAAGCAGCTGCCAAGTGGAATAACTTCCAGTAATACTATTTCTCAACTATCTAGCCTAACTCTTGGTTGCTGTCAGAAATTTTAATAATAATTTCTTTTTTCAAACCCCAAATTCAACCCAAAAGTGTCATGCCAGACTTCAGAATGTAATTTGGTGATATCATTATTTTCTCACTGAAAACTATACTTCTTTATTGATTTCTATTTTAATTTTAAACTTCTGAAAATATTCTCATGGTACTGGCAGGGCATTAATGGGAAAGGAAAAGAACTTATCACATTCTCTGTAGTTATCATTAGATTGCAAAATGTGACAATATGATCTTTATAGAAAGATAAAATTGGAACTCTAGTATATTGAAAGGAATATTCACAACTGAGAAGCTTTTTATTAAGATAACATCTCTGGTATCTTCTTTTGAATAAAAGAGAGTTAATGATTATTCATAAAAAGGATTTCAAGGTTAAAATCACAATTCAGTGTGGCAGTGATTATCATATTATTGTGGGTTGAATTGTGCCCCCCCCTTTCTTTTATATGTTGAATTCCTGAACCCTGGTGCCTGTGAATATGAATTTATTTAGAAACAAGGACTATCATGCTAGAGATTAGTGTGGACCCTAATTCCAATAGCTATTGTCCTTATAAGAAAAGGGAAATTTGGAGACAGAGTGATGCACAGAACAGAAGGCCAAGTGAAGAGAGGAACAGAGATATGCTTTATGCTGGCACACACCAAGGAATGCCAAGAAATACCAACACCTACCAAAAACTAGAAGAGGCAAAGACAGATTTTCTCTGGAACTCTGGAATGAGCATAGTCTTACTGATATTTTAATTTCAGAATTTTGGCCTTCAGAACTGTGAGAGAATAAATTCTGTTTCATAAGTCACCCAGCTTGTGATAATTTTTCTGGCAGCTCTAGAAAATTATACATTGACTTTTCACTAAATTTTCATCCTTTTATTCTTGGGCTACCTGTTGGACTAAATTTCCCAAACTGTCTTGGTTTTAGCCACATGACTAAGTTACAACCAATGAAATATGACAGAAATAATAAATGTCACGAGCTGATGGAGCAACTACTTTCATATAGTCAATTTTCCAAATTCTGTGCTGTTCTAGTTTGATAGACTCCCAGGAAAATCTTGTAATACACTTGTTGATGGGAGATCCTTTATTAGTTTAGGTCCTTCAGGGTTCCAGTGACCATAGTCTCTTGAACCTACTGAGCAAACTACCTATGTTCAACTGAGCAGCAATTTTATTATGATCCTAACAGTGGTATTTTTCTGCTAAATAATCCACTGCAGACTTGATATGCAGTGCGGTTGTTTTACAAAAAAGGAAGATATTAGTCCAAAATATTTTCACCATTAGATACCATTGAAATCTCTCTGTTCTGTAGATTATTCCTTGCCAGTGCTATTCTGTTTGATAGATAAAAAATCACTTTGACCTCTACATCACACTACATGCAAAATAGACATATAAACATGCCTTAATAAGTAATAGATCCTTAATTTGAATTGGTAAAACAAACATTTCCTTTTTTTAGAAAAGAGAAGTTATTGAGATAAAAATCATTTGAGAGAAAGCAGAAAATATTGAAGTAGTAAGTGATTATTTTGGTTAATAAGCAGCACACAATAATAGGATTCCCTGAAGAAAAAAAAATTAAAGAGAAGGCAAGGATACAAATTATTATAATTCAAGGGAACTTTCTGAAAATTTTGAGAATACAATCAAAATCGTATACCACATTCCTAAAAACATTGTTCATAAAAGCTAATTTTCAGTAGCTTAAAGAAAAAAAATCCTTTGGGCATCTAGAAAGAACATATGCTTGTAAAATTAAGAAAAATTATATTATCATCAAATGTATTCTTAGTAATTTTTCATGTTAGTATGAAGATATAAGGCAAAAATTACATATCTAGCAAAAGTTTTAAGTAAAATAGTAGAAAATCTGTGAGCTCCTCCTGAGAAATTTAACAGGGAATTTGATTCAAAGAACCAAAAGATACTAGAGAGACTTTGACACGGGATCTGTGACTTCTGACTAAAATGGTCATTAAAGGGGAGGAAAAAATAGTAATGATGGAATTATCTATTTTTATCATTCCCTGTATGTTTCATAATCAGCAATGCTGGTGTGAAAGAAAGACACAGATATAGTAGAGTTAGTTTTAGTAAAACTCATTACAGATGGCTGTTTTTAATTTGAATTGGAATTACCCATAAGAACTCATGAGAATTGTTTTGAAAAGGCCTGGAGACAACTACCCATCTACTAGCAATGAACATCTAAAACACACACTAGAGTCCTGAAATGCTTTTTCTCACTGAAAGATACCAGAAGTCATAGAGGGAGCTAATTCTAGGTATATTTTCCAGGGAAGCAAATATACAAGATATGTTAGAATATGGTGCTAGATCATTGCACAAGCGATGTTTCCAGGGACATGCTGAAGGGACAAAGGAGTCCACAATAAGAGAGTGTCATTAGTCCCTTTAGTCACTAGATGTAACATTTTAAACTTTAATTATGATAGTAGTTGCAGTAGATTGAGTAATGAGAGAGTAAATGAGAGGAAGTATCTCTTTTTAATAGATTATCAATTAGTAAATAAAAAAGTAATTATAGAACTAGAATATCAACACAGTAGATAGATTAAACAGATACAAACTAAATATATCAACACAGATATTAAGCCTCAATGGCTCTTAACATCACAATTTAGAAACAATCTGATATTATTTACCTCTTGCAGTCCTACCATATGCTTCCAGTAGTCAAAGTTTGAGTCTAGTCAAGAAAATAAAACCTAATACTGACCCGGTCTCTGGATGCAAGTGCCAATTTCCAGAAAATGTAGAAGACAAAGAAGCAGGTTGAACTGCAACAATATATACAATCATCAAAACCCAAAGTGTGAAGAGTATTATAGTTCAAAAGGACAAAATTCATTCAGTGTATTTTTATAATAAAAAAATCACAGAACTGAACAAATTATCCATTTGTACCAAAGGTGTTTGTCTTCCGTATAAAACATCTAAAACATCTATTAAATAACTAATACAATCTAGCTTTGTAAAGATAGAAGCACAGACAACTGTCATTCTCCAAGAATTATTTGAATTACAAATATTACCTATAAGTTGTAAAGTAAAAATGTTGTTATAATATTTATTAACAATATTATAATATATATTAACCATAACTAAAGCAACAATAAAGCATTTTAGGGTTGTAGCTAGTTATTGAATCTGTATGCCTACAATCCTAAAAATGCTTAGAGATTCAAACTGATCGATTAAATTAGTGAAAGTCACTTACTGTTCAAATTCAGTCTGTCAGCATGTGGTAGATCCGCTGAATTAAACCAAATTTTCCACCCAAACAGGTTAATTAGTGCTCATTAGCAAACTCATTCATTTTGCTGTTCTTCACCAGGCTGTATGACTCTTATGAATATTAGACAGATGTTATCTTCTAGCACTGCTGGAAAACTCCCTACAGAAGAATCTCATCTCATTCCCTTTTCAAAGGCCTTTTGTTCCTAACAAATGTAACTCCTGCCACCTTTGGGATGATTCCCTGGCTACAATTTTTAAACCATTTAAAAGAATAAGGATGTAATAATTATAGCAAGTGATTGTAGGCTAGTTTGCATTTTATAAACCACTTTCTTTTCCATCATCACCTTTGATATTCTCAGTGACCCTTTTAAATGATTTATTGTTATTATTTTATTGGTAAGGTTGGGAAGTGTTATTATTCATCGAAGTTCATACAGTTAGAAGGTAATGAACACTATAGCTTTATCTCAGCTTCTGAATGCAATTGTGTATCATATACACACACATACACACACATGCACACACAGATTCAGATTCCAATCTTCCAAATAAAACTCTGCATTACTTCTGCAAACTCCTGCTATGTGAGAGGTCAGTTTCAGTGTATAGCTGTGATTCAAGTTAGCCAGTAAAAAGTATCAAGTACAGTTCAAGGTTCTGTAAAGACAGTCAAGGGGCACCTGGGTGGCTCAGTCATTAAGCATCTGCCTTCGGCTCAGGTCATGATCCTGGAGTCCCAGGATTGAGCCCCGCATCGGGCTTCCTGCTCCTTGCTCAGCCGGCACCCTGCTTCTCCCTCTCTTACTCCCCCTGTTTGGGTTCCCCCTCTAGCTGTGTTTCTCTCTGTCAAATAAAGAAATAAAATCTCAAAAGAAAAAAAAAAAGTCAAATGACAATATTTCTACTCTTACACAGTATACAGTCCTGGTATGAAAAAGTAAGATTTTACTTATTATTTGCATTACTAAACACAGATTTTCTTTTGTTTCTTTAAGTCATATTATTAAACATGTACAATGGAATAGAAAGTTCTAAGCACAAGCACTAGAATCTAAAAAGCCAGGTTTCCACTTTGCCTTAGTGAAAGTGTGATTTGGAGTAAGTTACTTAAATTTCTGAACCTTATTTTCAGTATCACCAAAGTGGATTATTTTAACACCAAAAGGAGTGATGCATAAAAAAGATAAAGCGCATAGTCCTTCCCACAGGTAAGTACTTAATAAATTGTTGTCACTAAGTTATTATCTCAATTGAGAGACCGAACTTAAGTGCTTATTCAGAATTTTTTTGATGTCATTTAAGTAGGTATAATGTTTGGTGGATAATTCAGTGACCCACAGAATATTCAGTGCTACAACTAGAAGAATCTAGAAAAACAATAAAAGATCCACTGTAAGCGTGAGCATTAATTAAAACGTAATTTTTCCCATGTGATTTTGAAAGGAAAAGCCAGAGCAGTTTTGATATTGCTGTTTCTATACACTTTGTTCATATCCTGACATCTATTTGCCATCTGTTGATGTGAACTAGTATACTCAACTGGCTGGTAAAAACTTTTACATACATTTAACATAACGTTTTTCTCTAAATAAATGATTAAGATCAAATATATCAATGGAATTCACAATATTAATTGATAAATGGATACATAATACAACATAAGGCAATCACCTTACTATGTTGTTTAATACAGTGTTGTTAGAATATTCAGAATAATAGTATAATCATAAAAGTGTCTATAAAAAATTAATGGGTTTATAAGAAATTACATATAACAAAACTCACAAATGTCTATAAGACATGAGAAAAAGTGAGCAAATTGAAATATAAACTTTTCTGGATTGGAAAAAAGTCAAAAGTATAAAGTATATTGATAAAGATCTCAAAATTCACCTATGGTAGGAAGTTTTACAACATTAACCTTTACAATGCCTTCTCAATTTTAGGTATTCAGCTGAAGGAGCTAATTGAGCCTAGAAGTAAATGAGCATATATGAAGTATATTAATTAGAGTAGTTTATAATAGAAATATATAAAAACATTTGTTAGCTATTGTTACATTATTGTTACAAGATAAAAACATGCTATTATGAAAGGATATATCATAGTATGTCATACTTTGGGAAAAAAGTGTATTTATCTGTATTGCACATGCAGATGATGAGATATCTACTTATATATGTTATGTAAATATGTAAATATATATTTCTAGATATCAAAAACAATTAAAATGTATATACCAAAATGTTAACTTCTGAGTATGGCACAGGGGTTATTTTTAAGTAAAAAAATATTTTACTTAAATTTTCAAGTCATTTACCATTATCACATATTTTTCTGTAATTTCTCTATTCTCTTGGCATAGAAGCTCACTTATGCCATTGACTCTTTTCCATTGCTCACAATTCCCACCACCACTTATTTGTTTGTATACCTTCTTGATGTAAGATGGCACAACTGGCCAAGTATGTGCATCCATTTTCACACCAGAGACTCTTGCAATTCAACAGAATAGAGATATCCATGAAAATGGATGTTCCATGAAGGCAGGGATTTTAACTGTTTTGTTCACTATTATATCATTACTGAAAGGAAGAGCACCTGACACCATGTACATATTCAGGAAATGTTTCAATTTAATTAAGCAATTACCAGAATTTATAACTACATGCTCTGTTCTGCCTTGAAAGCAGAACCATTATTTTTCAACTCTAGCCAAACATTAAAAATGAGTAACTCGTGGAATTGAGTAACTCATGGCTATATTAAATATTTTGAGTGAATAAGTGTCCATCTGCTTAAATATATAGTTTTAAACTTAGATTACTGAGCCTAAAGAGTGACTAAGCCTAAGATTTTTAAATGGTTGCCAGTGTTTTAAATGGTTGCAGCCCCCAAGATAACAGTGGGATATTACAGACTCCTGCAAATAAAAATGCTCTAAAAGAGTTGAGTCATGTGTGAAGGTAAGAGGAGAATCATAGAATGATGGTGTACAAGCTCTAGAAATGGAATGCATATGTACTTAAACATTTCCCACATTCCCATGATTTCTCTGATTATTCACAAGAACATGTCTTTGCTCAATCCTTTGCCTCTGCAAATGATTGGCCATCAATACCTATTGAAAATCTGTAGAAATAGGTTTAGAAAAACAATGTGATCACATCTTTTGTGTTGAAATAAGGTCTGTTTTTTTGGATTCAGCAAATGATCCTGCAACTCTAAGCCCTGATCCTAGTTGGGGGTGTTGAATATACCTTTCTAAACTGTGTGTGTGTGTGTGTGTGTGTGTGTGTGTGTGTGTCTGTGTGTGTATACCTGTACACATGTGTGTAAGTGGTATATCTGTATGTGTATTGGTAATGATATCCCCATAGGACTTTTACCAGTCATACATTCTTATTTCAAGTATCATTAGCTCTAGCCCTTCAAATTTTCCCCTGAGACCTCAGTTTTATGCTCAGCTCCAGTTATATTTATCTTGAATAAAAGTATTACAAAGGCATACAGGATGCCTTCCATTTGCTCTTTAGATTCTTTCTCTCTATTTCCTTCTTTTCTGTGCCTCAGTAGGCCCTCTCCATGATTAGTTATATCAATGTGCTCTTGTGCCCTCTTGCCTTCCAGTTGAATCCAAGTATTTATTTCCTTAGTTTCTCCTGTGAGTTTGATTTGAATTTGTTGTGTTCCTTGGGCAGAAGGTCACTGCTCCTCTCAAGGTAACTTACCCTATTTTACACTCTTGTTCTAAATTCTAGTAAATCCACCTTCCCTTTGTTCCATCAGATCTGCAGGCAGTAATAATTTCGACTATGCTAGCTTTGGGTTTGTACATTAATCCTTGCATTTACCCTAACCCCACCCACAACTTTGAAAATTAATCCTTTGTAATGATTATTATTTTATAGTACTATATTTATCCAATTGTGATTGCATTTGTTATAAGAATTGATATTACAAAAAAAAGAATTGATATTACAAATAACCTAGGAAACATGAATTTCTGTTGGGTTGTTCAAATACTGAAAGCAAACACATATTCAAGCCCCATTACTCGAGCAAACAGGATTAATCTGTAGTATAAGAGGTCTTAAAATTGCTCAAATTATTACCAGTGGTTACTTAGGATGAATTATAGGTAGAAGGCATAATAACATTTAGAGAATAAGTCATCATTGTATTTAGTTGCTATGGCAACTAGAGTGATAGTAAAGATAGTAGATTCACCTGATCTCTTTGCACAGTTCCAGAGAACAAACACAGAGAACAAAAACTTAAGAGCTATCAATATGCAATTAATGTGTTTAGAAACCTTGAAGAGGTCTCTCAACTCCTATAATAATAATGAATTTAAGGAACTTGAAGTTCCAAATTTCCCTTCCCCCGACTTCTCCCCAGGGATCTGAGCTCCTTATGCCAACCCTTCAATGCTTACAACCAAGGTATTATCTTCACAAGCTGAGGTCACTTTTTCTTAGGCATACCTATATTACCTTTTATTCTTTTCATTACTTTCAAGTCTCTAATGAAAATCAAACCTAATAAAAATCCTGCTAAAAAATTACAAGTCCTTATCCCAGAGAAAATCACCTTGACATTGAAAAAATTATAAGATTGGACGCAATTGTGGATGTGATTCTAGTGTAATAGAGCAATAGAAAAATAACCAAGACTTGATTCAATCAAATATATTGAGAAACACTTAAGCTTTAAAATCTTGATTAACAGGAAGTAATACTCTACTAGATACATGGGTTATTCAAAGGCAGACTCAATTATAACATTAATTAATAACATCAAAACATTGCAATTTCCCTGTGACACTGCAGTGAATACAGTGTGAAGAGTTATGAATATGGGAATATGGGAATATTGAAGTGAATCAAGTGCACATTGCTCAACTGCCCTTAAGAATACCTCCCAGCAGGGCCTTCATTACCATATATTAAGACCAATATTTTTGAGGAATGACTCCCTAATCCTTGAAAAGCTTTATATGAAGCAGTATTGATTAAGGATAATAGATAATATGCTAGACATAGGCATCCTGATGTCGTGATAATAATAGAACCTAGAGATGTAGAGGCCAGTTAGCAATAGTAGACCATCAGGAACAGCATGAGTGCAATTACCACAATTAAACTACACTGGCACAAAGTTAATGAAGTGTTTTAGGCTCAAGGATTTGTGACAATGGTTAAATTATCTCAGGGTACCTAGAAATTAAATAGAAATTCAGCTGCTGGGATGCCTGGGTGGCTCAGAGGGTTAAGCCTCTGCCTTCCACTCAGATAATAATCTCAGGGTCCTGGGATCAAGCCCCACATTGGGCTCTCTTCTCAGCAGGGAGTCTGCTTCCCCCCTCATTCTCTTCCTGCCTCTCTGCCTACTTATGATCTCTCTCTCTCTCTCTCTCTCTCTCTCTCCCTCTCTCTCTCTCTCTCTCTCTCTCTCCCCCTGTCAAATAAATAAGTAAAATATTTTAAAAAAATGAAATTCAGCTGCTAAAAGTACTGCTTGACATATGTAGCAAGAACAGTTCTATGTCTGTTGAGGTCTGTTGAGCCTCATTTATGAAATGAATAGTTGAAACTTACATGTTTAATATATGGTAGAATTCCCATTTGGGTTTCCTAAACCATGGAGTGAAAGTTGTTATGGTAAAAACACTCAAATTGAAGACATCATGTTTGAGTCTCTCCTTTAGCCACACAAAAAACCAAAAACAATTCCACATTTGTAGGGAGAATTGCAGAGGTCAGCATGCCAACTGAAGTCTTTTGAGATGCATGGGTGCTGATTTCTACATCTCCTTTTAACTTGCCTATTTGGCTGATACAAAGTCCATTGGTTAATGTAAATGTCGGTAGATTATCAATAATAATATGCATCTATAATAGTCATAGGTACAGTACCAGCTACTTAGAGTAATGTTCATCCTAGTTGTCTTAGAATGCTACTTATGAAAGCTCAAGGGCCTGCCAAATTGATGGGGTTTAGAGGATCCCATGGTATGAAGTATCCATTTTAAGGTCAGATTCAAGTTGCTCTAACTCTGTGCACTTCATCCGAGGGACAGAGGAAAATTATTTGGATGTGAGAGAGAACTCTCACCACATTTCAGATGTTTCTTGTATTCATACACTGAAATATCTCTATGGCTTCTGGATGCAATTGATCATGAATCAAATAATGACTCTTCAGCAGTTACCTGTAAACTTCCCTGCCATTTGTAGACCCAGCTAATTGTAAGTGTTGAGAAAACAAAAATGTTGTATAGAATCTTTAGCAAACCCATAGGTGAAATACAACATAGACCCCCAGGGTTTTGGAAAAGGTCACACTTTCTTTCTACCAACAGATTCTGTGACTTGCTAATTGTCCAGTAGAACCTACAAGCCAGATTAGTATGTATATCAAGTGAATGTGAAGCCATCATCAACTATAATAACATTATCAGTAGTTTATCCAATGAACTACATAATTTGATGGGTACATAAATACCCCATTATAAAAGAGAAACAGAAACACACAGGAGAGTAGGCCTGAGAAATTTTGGAAGGCATGATTAAACTGTATTAGCAATGAGATGGTTGACCAGAATTCCATGGTATCTGATGCTACTACTTCATTACTTTTTCATTAGCCTAACCTAGGGCCATAGATAATCTCAAAAACATGGGCTTCCTTCTCCAGAGATTATCTAGTTGCAGAAATGTCTTATTGTGCAACCTGCATTAGCCAGCATTCTGCTTGACATTTTCCTTGACACTATCTCAATGGAATGCCAGCTAACTACCAGGTGGCAAATCAACCACACTGGACTCCAAACATCAGACAAATGAAGGTCTCTCTTCTCAAATGTATTGAACTACATTCTGGATATGTATTTACCTTTATTGCCCTCAGAGGTTCTTATAACACCACTGCACATGAAACTTTACCTTTCTTTATCCATCAACACATTTCACACGTAATCATGTATGACCAAAAAAGTCTAGCAATGGGCTCATGGTATGGGGTTCATCTGTCTTACTTTGCGTTCTCTTACCCATAAAGAGCTGTCTTAATAGAATGATTGATTGGTATGTTGAAGAGCTAGTTATGGTGCTAAATAGAGATTTTTGGTTGAAAAAAATGGAGTATGGTATAACATTATTGAACCTATGCCTTAAATCAATGGTCAGTTTATGTCATGCTGCTTCCCTTATACCAAGGATGCACAAATTGGGATCCACCAATTATTATACTAAATAACTCAAAGAAGAAGCTATACTTCCTTTCTTCATGACCTTTGGATTTTAAAGAGCATAGTAACCAAGTTTGAAATGCTTCTAAGGGGATTCAGTGATATTTCTGGGCTCCTTATATTAAAGGACCTACAGACAGATATTAAGATCACTCTCTTCACCATCATGACATACTTTTTGTATCTGGGACAATTTGGGTCTATTCTATAAAATAAGAGAAAATGAAATAATATCATAGAGATATTAACCCACAAGCATAAAAAGTCTAACTTTAAATTCATGATTCAGATGATCAGCTGTTTGATCTCAACTGGATAATTCTGATATCAGCTGAACTAATTTATGCATTTTTAAAAAATGCTTCTGTTGGGTTAACTGGGTTTTAGCCAAGTTTTTCCACATAGTCTCTCATCCTCTAGTAGGATAGTAGGGCCTTGTTCAAAGGACAAATTCAGCATAATTCCTGAAACAAGTGCAGAAACATATAAGATATTTTGAGGCCTAGATTCAAACCTCACACAATATTAATTCCCATGTATTTATTGCTAAAACAAATCAAAAGTCTAGCCCATATAAAAAAGGATAAAGGAAAGATTCATTTTATTGGTGAAAGGAGCTGCAGCATTGCAATGAAAAAATGTGTGCATATGGGGAAAAGTGGAGTATTGTGAACATTTTTGCACTTCAATATAGAGCAAAATATAAATAAATGAGACTCATTGGGGTGCCTCCTATTATTCCCTTGCCTATTAATATTAGTCAAAGAAAAACTTCAGAAATCCAATAAAGAAAAGACCACAAGGAATTGGATGCTATATGAATAAAGGTATGGATCACATGATCAGGTAAAGCAGATGTTACAAAATGTTAGAAGATACTGAGGAGATATTTGAATGTGTAGTGGTAAAAGGTAGCCATGATTAGTGATTAGGTCAGCATCAGAGGTAGGAACAATGTGGAATCTATATTCCATATTATTCACTTATTATCTTCAGCTCTGTTTTACTCCCTAATCTTGTATAAAACCATTGTGTGTGACTAACATTTAATTTTCAGATAGGGATTTGGCTGAGTTAACATCAACCATTAATAGAATTGTGTTTCAAACTTGGTGCTTCCTCTGAGTTAGAGATGAGACTTTTATTATAGGAAAAAATTTAAGGGCAGATCCTGAAAATTTACATAGTCGGCTATACTGAATATCTCCTATTGTCTTGTAGATCTTTCCCACCTGCTTTTTATTCTAGGGCTCTGAGAAGAATGGACTAAAGCAGTGGGTATTCAGTGCTTTCTGGTTTTTCATCTGTTTTAGCTACCAAGAGCCCTGACAGTAGATCAGAGGGTGGAGAAGAGTGAACTCATTTTTTAAGGCATCCTGCCATACAACCTCCTGTAAGCCCATGCTGTCATTAAATGTCCAGTGCTACTTAGCGCTGTGCAGGATATCCAAGTTCCGTTGACTTTGAGGATTACAACCAAACTAGAGGTGATAGCAGTTTACAGGTTTTTCATATAAGATAAAATAACAATGATGTTTTCAATAAGAACTTTGCTAAGATCTCCAAAATACCTGTATTATTATGGATAGTTCATTTAAAAACTCTCAGAATACATATTTTTAGTATCAATAAAATTGAATATTTGAAGAAGAAAAATGAGAAGGCAAAATGTCACTCTGGTCATGTCTACTACCATGTCCCCGCTCTTCTCTTGGATTTCGGTGATATGTTGCACAGAATTTTCTTTTTTTAATGTAGAGAAATTGGTAGTTTTTACTCATCCTTCTAGCTTTATATTTTTTGAGAGGTGATTTTGGGACTACCATTTCTTTCAGCTTTGGCCATGAGCTCTGAGTTGCTTCAATTATTAATTTTCTTCCTGTTGACCCAGAAGGGAAGCAATTTTCCAAGTCCTATTCCACCTCCATATACAGAAGTTCTACACACACTCTGCAGAAGGCTTCTCTGGACAGGCTCATAGTCAGCCCCAGAGGGAAGTGTGATGGGTAGTGAAGAGATATATGCAATCGTGTATGTTTTCAGGAGAGAAGTTATAAAGAGATCCTGGAGGGCTTATTGAGAGCAGTTAGAGCTTTAGAAGTTTGTTAAGGGGAAGGAAAAGTATATTGTTCCCTTTCTATTGCTTATTTTTAATTTCATTTCCTCTTCTTATTCTACTTTTTAACCAAATGAGCCACCCAGTGCCCCTCTTATTCTACTTTTTAAAGGTGAAGTTAAACTATGTATTAAATATATATTAAATATGTAAATATATATAATAAATAATAAAGGTGAAATTTAAATAACTCCTTTTAAACTATTTTCCATAATTGATAAGAGTTTTTACAATTATACATTTCCCTCTATAGAATGCTTTTAGAAGCAGCATAACTTCTGATATGCTATGTTTTAATTATAATTTATTTAAAAATAGTCCATGTGATTTTTTGACCCATAAATTCTTTAGAAAAGGTTCACTTTATTTCCGTATTTGGGGTTTCTTAGATATGCTATTATTAATAGGTTGTTTAATGTAATATAGTTGCAGCTAGAGCATATATGTGTATATCTATAATCCTTTCAAATTAATTGAAAATCTGTTTATGATCTAATATACTGTCTAATATACTGTCTTCCTTGATGAATTTTCCATGTGCATTTGAACTGTACTAAGCAGCTGTTTGTTATAGTGTTTTTAAACTTTCATTACAACTTCTTGTTCAATCCATCACTTGTTTACAATATCCAAAAGTATGGTGTTAATTTTCCAGAGCTGTCATAACAAGTAACCACAAACCAAGTGGCTTAAACCAACAAAAATATTACCTTACAGTTCTGGAAACTCAAAGTCCAAAATCCAAGTATAGCAGGATTGGTTCATTCTGGAGGTTCTATGGGAGAATGTGTTCCATGCCTCTTTCTAACTTCTGGTGGTTGCTGGTAATCTTTGATGATCCTTGGTTTTAGATACATATCTCTAATCTCTCCCTCTGTCTTTGCATGCCTTTTTCCCATGTGTGTCTGTGTCTTCACGTTGTCCTACCTTCTGCATGTTTGTGTCCAAATTTCCCTCTTCTTTTTTTTTTATTTATATTTTTTATTCTTTATTTAAATTCAATTCAGTTAACATATACTATATTGTTAGTTGCAGGGGTAGAATTTAGTGATTCATCAGCTGCATGTAACACCCAGTGCTCATTACATCATGTGCCCTCCTTAATGCCCGTCACCCAGTTACCTCATCCCCCAACAAACCTCCCCTCCAGAAACCCTCAGTGTGTTTCCTAGAGTTCAGTGTCTCTTATGGTTTGCCTTATTCTCCATTTCATTCTCCCTTCCCCTATGTTCACCTGTTTTGTTCGTTAAATTTCATCTATGAGTGAAATCATATAGTATTTATCTTTCTCTGACTGTCTTATTTCATTTAGTATAATAACCTCTAGTTCCATCCATGTCATTGCAAATAGCAAGATTTCATTCTTGTATGTGCGTGCATGTGTATGTGTACCACATTTTATAATACTAGTCTTTGGATTAGGGTAACAGCATAACCTCATTTTAACTTGATTATATCACACAAGATTTTATTTCAAATAAGGTCACATTTGTAAGTATTTTGGCTTTAGACCTTTGTGTCTTTTTTGGGGAACACAATTCAACTCCTAACATATCGCTATTATTTGTAGTATCTTCTAAATGAATTCTAATTTAATTACAGTGTTTTAAAAACATATGCATGATACAGAATCTTTGAAATTTTTTCTGAGTTGCTGTGTAATCAATAACATTGTTAATTTTTTGAAATACTGCACTCAAGAGAAAATAAAATATAAAAAATTCCTTCCTAATTGTTAATTGATGAATTCTATGAAAGATTAGTAAGTTTATTATTATGATGTTGGAGTCTTCTCTGTTATTACTACATTTTTTTGTCTGCTTGATCTATCAAAAATTGACAAAAGTATATCTAAAACTTTCAATATAATGAAATTTGGCCACTTTCTAAGTGGAGTCAGATCTACTTCTATCATAATTTGTCTTTACATATATATGTGTGCATACATAGAAATATTACACAGATATCCACATATATGGATGTCTATACTTTATTGTACTTCACTCTAATGTATTTAAGACATTATCTCATTTATGTATTTAAGACATCTTGATCATCATCATCATCACTTTGTAGAAACAGAGTTTGGTTTATATTTACCTACACATCTAGGGATTATTTGTTGGAAATTTTGTTTTTGTTTTGTTTTTTTTATTCTGGCTCTTACATCTCAGAAATTACTTTCAGGATTATTATTTTTTTTGAAGTGCATCGTATAGAATTATATTGGTAAATTGCATTTTTCTAAATCAACACATTCTTTCTTCCAGTAACACCATGAGAAAGTGATTACTAGTATTAATTGTGTTGGTCATTTTTTGTATGTCCTTCCTGATATGCTGTCCTGTACTTTCATAATCACTGAAAGGATTGTGTTTAAGTTCACAAGTATATGTATGGATTCCTTTATTTTGCCTTTCAGCTGAATCAGATTCTGTTTAAAACTTTAAAGTTTTTTTGTTTGGGGCATGCACATGTAGGATCATATCATTTTGCTGATGAATTGATACTTTTATCAACATATGAAGTCCCTCTTTATCTCTAATCTATTTCTCTGTTCTGAAGTCTATATTATCTCATAATATATACCATCTCTGCCTTACTTTTTTTAAATTAATACCTGAATGATGTACTATTTTGATCATCATTCTTTTCTTTCAATATAACTATCTATGTATTTGAAATGAGCTTTTGGTAGATGAAATATAGTTGGGTCATTTTTTGTAATCTACTTGGCCAATCTGTATCTTTTAATTGCTATATTTACACCATTGCATTCAATGTGATTATTAATAAATACCCTAGGACTTAAATCTAGCATTTTATTAGTTGTTTTTATTTGTTTCTTCTAGTTCTCAGTTCTCTTTCCCTTTTGCTACCTTCCTGTGAGTTACTTGAGTTTTTCTTATAAAATTCTAACTTGATTTTTTTATCGTATTTTGGGGGTATATTGTTTTATATAGTTTTCTTAGTGATTCCTGTGGTTATTACAATGGACAGAATTATCAATCTACTGACATCAGCATTTTACTACTTAGAGTGAAGTGCAGAAAACTTATTTGCATTCAGATATCTTTATTATTCTCACTTTTTTTTTCCCTTGCAGAGGGCCCATGCTAATCTCTATATCATTCCAACGTTAGTATGTTTGTTGCTGAGGCAAGCATTATTATTCTCACATTTATTTTTTTTAAGATTTTATTTATTTTTTTTTGACAGAGAGACAGTGAGAGAGGGAACACAAGCATGGGGAGAGGCAGGCAGAGGGAGAAGCAGGCTCCCTGCTTAGCAGGGAGCCTGATGTGGGTTTAATCTCAGGAGCCTGGGAACATGACCTCAACTGAAAGCAGACGCTTAATGACTGAGCCACCCAGGCACCCCTATTCTCATTGCAAAATAGAGTTGCCTTGGGACACCTGGGTGATTCAGTTGGTTAAGTGGCTTCCTTCAGCTCAGGTCATGATCCCAGGGTCCTGGGATTGAGTCCCACATTGGCTCCTTGCTCTGTGGGGAGCCTGCTTCTCCCTTTGCCTGCCTCTCCCACTGCTTGTGTTGTCTCTCTCTCTCTCTCTCTCTCTCTCTCTCTCTCTCTCTCTCTCTTTCTCTCTCTGAGGCAAACAGATAAAATATTAAAAAAATAATAAAACATAATTGCCTTACGTATTTCCTCTGTCTATATCTGAGGTATTCTTCTTTTTATTTAAAGATTTTATTTATGTGAGAGAGGGTGCACAAGCAGGAAGAGACAGAGAGGGAGAAGCACACTTCCTGAGGGGGTCCATGCAGGGCTCAATCCCAGGACTCTGAGATCATGACTTGAGCCAAATCAGGCACTTAACTGACTGAGCCACCCAGGCACCTCTGAGGTATTCTTATTTTTTAATGGATAGTGTCACCATTGAGGTGCAGTGTGAAGGCTGGGGACATAGGCATTTTTCAACTTCCTGATGGTCCTAGTTGACTCCACTTCAGCACTGACTCACACTGCCTGGTTAGGAAAGGTAGATTGGAATTTCTTTGGTTTCTATAACACTTTCCCCCAAAGAGTGAGGCACCACATGCACCAGTTCATTGCCTCCGAGTGGATATAAGATCAGCTTGCCACTGGTGACACCAGTAAGGAGGGGATGACTCATGCTGCCATGTGCTGTAGAGTGGGCCGGCAGGCTCAGCTCCAGCTGGCACTACAGAAATGGCAGGAGAAGTGAGATGTTGTCTAGCCCTGACCCACTCTGTCTTGGTCAGTTTAACTGACATAAAGATATAAAATAATAATTTTTCAGAAAAAAATCTCAGAGACAATCTTCAGGACCTATAGTTAGTCTAACAGTTCTTTGCTTTGACATCAGAATAATGGTGGATTAAAAGAAATTTGACAAATTGTTCTTCATCAAAATTTAAAAGTTACCTGTAAAAGACCCTGTGAAGAGAATGAGAAGACAAGCAGCATACTAAGAGAAAACATTTGCAATTCATATAACCAACAAAGGATTTCTATCTAAAATATATAACGGTATCTCAAAACTCAGCAGTTAAAAGATCCAATTAGAAAATTGTCAAAGGATATGAATAGTATTTCACTAAAAAGGACATACAGATGGCAAGTAAACATGTGAAAAGGTGTTCATTATATAATGAAAATTAAAACCGCAATGAGATTACTGCAAACCTATCAAAACAGATAAAAAAAGAGGGATATCACCAAATGTTGGTAAGGATATAGAGAAACTGGATCACTCCCACATTGCTTGTGAGAATGTTATATGAAGCCATAATAGTGCATGACTTCACCAAATAAGAAAATAAGAAAAGGTAGCATTAGAAGGTTCATTATGCTTTGAAGATCTTCATGTTAAATGGTTGAGTAAATGAAGATGAAAAGATGATCAAACTGAATAAAACAGAGCAGTGAATGAGGTAGAAGACATAAAAGGATAGTACAATGTCAAAAAAAAAACAAAACAGAAAATGTCTTAAGAACAGTCAAGGTTGGGTAAACATCCAACTCTTGATTTTGGCTTAGGTCATTATCTCGCGGTCATGAGATGGAGGCCTGTGTTGGGCTCTGCCACTCAGGGGGAAGTCTGTGAGATTCTCTCTCCCTCTCCCTCAGTTCCTCTCCCTGCTTGTACTCCCTCTCTCTCTCTAAAGTGAATGAATGAGTGAATGAATGAATGAATGAATGAGTGAATGAATAAATAAATAAATAAATAAATAAATAAATAATAAAATCTTTAAAAAAGCAGTCACCAAGTGGTCAGTGTTTATGAGAAATTATATGCTATGAAATGGTTATGCTGTCCTATAAATCATTAATGTTAACAAATGGGGCGCCTGGGTGGCTCAGTTGGTTAAGCAACTGCCTTCGGCTCAGGTCATGATCCTGGAGACTCAGGATCGAGTCCCACATCAGGCTCCCTGCTCAGCGGGAAGCCTGTTTCTCCCTCTCTCACTCCCCCTACTTGTGTTCCCATTTCCTCTCTGGTTATGTTTCTCTCTGTCAAATAAATAAAATCTTAAAAAAAAAAAAAAGCAAATTTGTGTTAGAATGATGATGATGGATTCAAGAATCATTAAAAGATGATAAAACTTAGAAGACTAATTAACCATCCTTTTAAAAATATATATATATGTGTGAAGGTAAATTGTGCAGTTAAAAAATGTGATTAGAATGGAAAATGTAGTAAAGGAATGTTTTATTGTTGTTAATTTTGATTAATCATTTTTATTTTCTGTTCTGTTGTTTTAAATGAGTCTTGAAATGTGAAGATGATTTTGAGAAAGGTCAGGGAGAGGAACTGAAAGATACAGAAAATGAAACATTTCTTTTATTTGAACATGAGGGAAAAGAAAAACATAAGGGAAGGATAAAAGATTGGCTTTGCAGATTTAATCATGGGAAGCAAAATGATTCTTTCTCTCAGTGGTTTATATTTTCTAAAAATAGATGATGAGCTTATCTTCAGAGTAAAGATGAAAAACAAAGAATCCATGCCTGTGTGGAGACTTCAGGATCTCAGAAGCACTAACTAACATGACTAGCACTGTGCTGGCATTTTAAATGACTAGTTGAGAACAACCTTGGATTTATAGAGGTACTTACAGTTGTCAAGCACAGTGAAGTATGTGAGATTTTACGCTACCATCTCACTAAGTTAGCCTGCCGAATTCTCAGAGATGATAGTAGTAAACCTGAGAAACTTGGGTTGTAGACAATAGACAGTTTTATTAATCAGAGTACAGAAATGATCCAAATACCATAGTTGTACCTATCTTACACACTCCGGTCCTACAGGGGATGCAGAGAGGGCCACCTGATGCCTGCACCTATGGGTTGAATTAAAGGGAAGGAACCATGTGCTTTAGGGAGTGGACTCTTTCATAATAGGTAATTGGCCTGACCTTTTCCCAGAGGGAAGTTATCTTTGTTATACTAGACAACATACAAGCCAGCTTGGGTCTGGACTCTCTTACTTTCCCACACTGTCTCCTACTTAACTATCCTTGGAGTCTGGAAAAAAGAAAGTGACTCTACTCACAGTCATGCCAATACCTGAGAGGCATATGCTTGCAACTCAGTCAAATGAACTCCCAATGCTTTTAGCTCATTCACTGCTCTATGTGGTCAAAGCTTTCTAAACTTACATCTAAAAATGATGTAAGGAAAAGTGAAGGGGGGAAATCAGAAGGGGAGAAGATCATGAAAGACTGTGGACTTCAAGAAACAAACTGAAGGTTTTAGAGGGGAGAAGTGGGGATGGGTGAGCCTGGTGGTAGGTAAGAAGGAGGGCACATCTTGCATGGAGCACTGGGTGTTATATATAAACAAGGAATCTTGGAACACTGCATCAAAAACTATGATATATTGTATGGTGACTAATATAGCACAATTTAAAAAAATTAAAAGGTTGCATTCCTCTGTAAGAATTGTAAAATTATACTTAAAATCTTGGGTGTGTATATGATACTTTTAGAAATTTTTACCCAGTTGTTGCAATCATTTTTTCCCTCCCCACTCTTTCTATGCTTTCCCATTTTATGGTCTTTGCTTGTGAACTTTTATCTTGGCTCTGTGAACTGTGTTGGACAATGGATTTGAGCAGATGTGACCTCCCCATTTTCAAACAAAGCTATGAGTGCACTTAAGAGGGGTTTTGTTTAGGTTTGGTTTGGTTTTGGTTTTTTTTATGGAGGTGCATTTTCTATAACAGCATACCCCACATTTTAAATCTCTTTTAGCCTGGATTGTGAAATAAAAATGAGAAGGGATTCTGAAATGAAACTGAAAAGAGACAAAAAGGTTAGTTAGCCTGGATAAGCAAAATGAGGTCAAACCCAGTCCAGTGGATCCAGGTTGAGCCCCATAAGGCTGAGACAACACCTACCAGGCCCAAGCTCAGGACAGCCTATCAGAGTCCCAGCTCCTCCACTGTACTTATGAGTCTTTAAGAAAAAAAAAAAAAGATTTTATTTATATATTTGTCAGAGGGAAACACAGCCGGAGAGGGAACACAAGCAGAGGCGTGAGAGAGGGAGAAGCAGGCTCCCTGCAGAGCAGGAAGCCCAATGCCTGGCTCTATCCTTGAACTCCAGGATCATGACCTGAGCTGGAGGCCGTCGCTTAACAACTGAGCCACCCAGGCACCCCTGCACTTATGAGTCTTAAGGGGAAAAACTAAACAAAACAAAACTGTTTTAAAGCACTGAGGTAAGATTGTTGTATGGCATGAATTAGTGAAAGTTAACTATAGGGTTCATAAACTCATTTAGAAAAGGTAGGTGGAAAGAAGTTACACTGCAGAGTTGCAGCAGTCAAGTTCAAATGTGTATTAGCTATAATTCTGTAATTCTTGAGGAAAATATCATTGATAGGAATTATGAAATCTACAAATGAGACTCTGCCTTCCTATTGAAACACAATGAACTAGAGAAAACCAGTTAATTTCTAAAGTTCAAGTTTTTCATTTATGATAAAAGGGAGTTGGAAAACTGATCTGTTTCATCTCATTTTAAAATTCCCTGGTTGACTTTATGTTTCTCTTTATTGAAAATACTGTATTGAATATAGACTCTTTCAAGGACTGTGAAAGTTGGAATATTTTACCCTAGTTACAAGATGACAAGGTAGTCCATCACAGTTTTTTAGATGGTGGGAGAACATAAGAGATGTGGGATAGAAACGAGGTATAGTCCCTTTCTCTCACACCTCTTAGGTGAGATGAAGAGAGTAAATCTACATTTTAGAATATATGATGTTTCGTTTTTAAGTAATCGTCAGTAAGTATGACTTTCTGGAGGAAGACCTTATTTTGATCTTCAAAGGCTTTCTTTCTACAAATATCATTGGAAAAATAGTGCAGAAAAAGACAGTTAGTGACCCTACTTACAAGATGCAAAATGCAAGAGACTCTTAGAGAGAACTGTTCCCAAAGAGGCTTTAGAAAAAAATATTCATGGTATAATGTTGTTGTATATTAGTACATAGAATAATTTCAATTAGTACAAATTACATGGAATAACTTTCAGTATAAACTAGTGTCAGAATTTATACAGTGGAAAATATTGTAAATTGTAGTATCAGAAATTTACTATTTATTTCAGTTTTGCCTATTTTAATTTCTAGTGAGTGCCTATATGCCCTCAGCATTTTATATATGTGCCTATATGCCCTCAGCACTGAATATATGATATAGTACAAATTCTGTTTAAAGTTTGTTGTTGTTTTTTTTTTAAGCACCCTGAACATCATATTGAGGAAACTGCAATCAAGTGTCAAACACATTCTCCAAGTTTATGCTAAGGAAACACAGTATTTAAAAAAAAAAAAAAAAAAAAAAAAAAGGACACAGTGGCTTTGGGTGACACAGAAAGGACTTCATTACAAAGAAGGGAGTTAAGAGAAACAATAAGGTAATCAGGGTCTACACAGAAGATGTTCTCAGAGCAGCACCTGAAACTATTCTAGGTGCTGACATGATATGAACTAGCAAATCGTTCTAGTATTAATAGATGTATACTAATGAGTATTAGTAATTAAGTTCCTTAGTAATCCTTTGGAGTAGGCATTTTGAAGAATTATTGTGATTCCTATTTTTAATCGAGAAAATTGAAGTTGGAGACACAGAATGACTTAAGGATGCTACAGCTGACAACTGGAAGCATTTCTTTAACTTGTATTTACTCATTTCTACTCTCTTGTTCTTTTGAAATGGCCACATCCCTTCCTGGTAAAGAAAAGGAAACATGTTATGAAGTCCTAAAAAATTAAAATTGTATATTTGATTATATATAATTATTTTTATTTAATAAATGAGGATTTCACCAAATAAAAAACACATAACTGAGTTTGCAGCCATGGATTAGAAACATACACATATATAGGTCATGCGCGTGTGCGCGCGTGTGAGTGTGTGTGTGATCTTTATCTTCTTTTCATTTCCAGTTTGTGTTATGTTAACTATTCAAAATGCATATATTGTTCAGTTTCATAGCATAATTGACATATTTACTTGCATTACATTTTGACTAGGATATATTTTATTTCACTGAGTGAGTAAGTTTATGTTAAGTATGTGGATTCATGATTATCTACTTATTTCACTGTTGAACACACTAAAATATACTGTCAATGAATGAGAAGAAATAAGAATTTGTTTTTCTTAAATGATTTCAAAGTGCTTTATTTTAGAATGTGTATTTGTTTTTGCATTTCAATTTAAACTCCACAGGTTTTTTTCTTTTGAATTTGATAGGCTATAAAGAAAATTGTGCATACCCCTGTGATTCAAGAGCTTCAGATGAAATCTGAGGACTAAGTCAGCCCTGTCAGAATTTAAATTCTGTATTGTAAAAGGAAATAGTTTTCTTTCTCCCTTCCGTTTTCTTCCTTCCTCCTTTTCCTTTCACTCTTTTTTTTTTGCTTTTTCTTTCTTTATTTATTTCTCTAATATAGAATACATTGTATTTCTTTAATATATGTAATTTTAATGTATATTTATTACATGTAATATATATTATATAATGTATAATTTATACAATATTTGCAGATCACATAATACATATTTCTTTCTTTAATATTGGATAGGATTACAGAAAAACTATGTTTTATGTGGGATTTATACCCCAGTTATATTAAACAGATGTTTAAAGGTAGTAAAGCCAGGGCACCCAGATGGCTCAGTCAGTTAAGCGTCAGACTCTTGATTTTGGCTCAGGTATCTGTATCTTGAAATTGCCTGTCTCTGCCCTGAGCTTGGACTTTGCTTGAAATTCTTTCCTCTTCCTTCTGCCCCTCTCCTGCTTGTGTACGTGTTCTCTCTTTCTCTCAAATAAATAAATCATTTTTTAAATAAATAAATAAAGGTAGTAAAACCCATGTACCATTGAGCTTTGTGAATATACGAATTCCATGCACGAATTCATTGATAAAAGCTTCATTGTCATAAGAAATTTTTGCTTATGTAATGTCAATGTTCTGGCTATTTTGCAGTTAAGAATAACTATATGAAAGTTATTAAAATATTTTTTAAAGATTTTATTTATTTGACAGAGAGAAACACAGCCAGAGAGGGAACACAAATAAGAAGGGAGAACTTGATCCAGGGACTCCAGGATCATGACCTGAGTCAAAGGCAGACGCTTAACGACTGAGCCACCCAGGCACCCCATAATTAAAATATTTTTACACAAAATATTCTCAATAATAAATTTGTATCCAGTATTATGCATAATATATTTAATGTGCAAATTTTATACCTTGATGCACTTGTCATATAAATGTATGTGGTTTAATATTTTTACACATTTCCAGAATTTTTTTTAAAGATTGTATTTATTTGACAAAAAGAAACACAGCTAAAGAAGGAACACAAGCAGGGGGAGTGAGAGAGGGAGAAAAAGGCTTCCCGCCGAGCAGGGAGCCTGATGTGGGGCTTGATCTTGGGACTCTGGGATCATGACCTGAGCCGAAGGCAGATGCTTAACGACTGAGTCACCCAGGCGTTTTTTTTTTTTTTTAAAGACTTTGTTACGAGAATCTTAAAAGCTCTAAGATTCACTTAAAAGTTACTTATATAGCTTATTTTAATAAAAATGTTCTTTTAATAAAATGCTGACAAAAATTATCGCATGAAAAGACTTAGCAGGAGAACAGCTTTGGTAGAAAATTCAATCTAAGGAAAACATTTCCATATCTTTCATTAAACCTGCAGCTGTTAACATTTCTCTGCTTCCATAATTTGACTATATAAAAGTATGTATGCATGTGCCCCTAAAACTGCAAAGTGTCCATTCCTGTAAAACATATGCAACCGTAGTGTTTCAAGCGTGTGTGTGTGTGCAGTGTCATCTATAAGATCAGTTTTTTTACAAACAATACAATAAACAACTCAAAAAGTTATGTAATAATGAGAAAATGAACATGTAATTAAAAACAAAACATCCAAGGATTGCTAGAAGTCAGAAGAGTAGGATGTTTGCTCTAGTTGTTTTATTTACAGTAAAACAATTAAACAGCCTTGCTTCCCAAAGGATTCCCAATTCAGGCTTTATGCTAACACATATCAAACTTTCCAGATTGATACGGATGGATGAACCTTGGTTCAAGTGCTAAGCATGTAGCATTGCATTTGCAGTCTCTGTTGTAGACAAATTCAGAATTTGATGTGAATAAAAGAAAGGAACTGTGACCTGTAGCTGATAACTTGAAAGCTTAATGTGACATTAATATTTTAGTAAGGTTAATTATTATTCATAATAATTATTATTGAGATGATTGGATCACTGGGTAAAAGGGATAGATTGCTGTCACATAATCCCTGTGGTTAAGATGAACATAGATACTGTAATGATAACTGATTCAAAGGAGTGAAAAAAAAAACCCTCTGCCTCAGAGATGTTTGATTTGGGCTAGCTGATCATGGCATCTGAAGAGCTGAAATCAAAAGATAGTCTACTGTCATTTTGTTTATCTGTGTAAGCAGGAAATCTCTAGGTCTACTGAGAAGAGGTCTCACTTGCATCATCAAAACAGGGAGTCACAGCCCTCAATTTCCAGACTTCAGTTAGTTCACACACCTGGAGCCTCTTCATTTAAGGGTAGGCTGTATCCCCTTAGGTAAAGAACCTTCTTGGGACACCTGGGTGGCTCAGTTGGATAAGTGTCTGCCTTCAGCTTAGGTCATGATCCCAGTGTCCTGGAATCGAGTGCAGCATCGTGCTCCCTGCTCAGTAGGGAGTCTGCTTCTCCCTCTCCTCCCTCTGCTCTCTCTGTCTTAAATAAATAAATACAATCTTTTTAAAAAATATTTTTGATATTTCTTTGGCAAAGAGATAGATCACACATAGGCAGAGAGGCAGGCGAGGTGGGGAAGAAGCAAACTCCCTGCCGAGCAGAGAGCCCAATGTGGGGGTCAATCTCAGGACCCTGAGATCATGACAGGAGCCAGCGGAAGGCAGAGGCTTTAACCCACTGAGCCACCCAGGTGCCCCAATAAATAAAATCTTAAGAAAAATAAAAGAACCTTCTTTACTGCCAGGATTTATACTCTCTTCCTCCTAGGACTTCAAAAATGTACTTGCAGCCACTTTCTAAGGTAGCACCTTGCTCTGGCACATTGGGGAAGGGAAAATCATCAGTCTTTGGGGGATTTCAGGACACAGACTTTGAACTGACATTAATCCCGAAGGTGCAAATGGTTATGCTCCCCAAGTCAAAGCAGGGCCTTGTGGAGATGAGAGGAGCAATGCAATTTTGACTCAGGCTTCTCTCATAGGGCATAATTGGGTCTCAGGACCCACCTGTGGTATTTCCATGGTTGCAACGTGCCTACTTACAGTAAACATCCATAGCAACTGGCAGAATCTACACAGTGGTCAGATGACCATGGAATGAAGGCTTTATGCAGGATCAAGACTGGAGCAAGACAAGTAAGCATCCTAGGGAATAATATTTAAGAAGAAATACGCATCATTCTAAGAATGTGTGTCTTTTGAAATTTTGTGCATGGTCTTGCTTGCTTCACTCTAGTCCCAATAAGAAAGGCTACATGAAAGCCATGAGAACAACTTCTATTCATAAAAGAGGTAATCATGGAAGGAATACAGGGATTAGTGCCACCATCAAGAATATGTCAGAGGCAGGAGTGGTGGTGATGCCCAGCACATTCTGATTCAACTCATGCATTTTTCCCTTTGCAGAAAACAGCTGAATCTTAGAGATCACAGTGGGTTATTATGAACTTGATCAGGTGGTGACTCCAGTTGAAGTTGCTGTTCCAGTTATGTTTCATTGCTGGGCAAATCAGTGTGTCTCATGACACCTGGTTATTCATCTGGGGCATAACTTTTCTTTATATATTTTAAAAATTATGTTCAGTTAGCCAGCATATAGTACATCATACATTTTTGATGTAATGTTCAACGATTTGTTAGCTACATATAATACCCAGTGCTCATCACCACACATCTCCTCCTTAATACCCATCAACTGGCCACCCCATCTCCCCACCCTCTCCCTTCTGTAAATCTCAGAGTTTTTCCTGGAGAGGGAGACAAACCATGAGAGACTCCCTATACCTTTTTAAAAAGATCTCCAGAAGCAATTCACTTTGGCTGGCAAATCCAACGTTTTACCACATCAGTTCTCTAGTAGGTTATAATATAGTCCACAAGACCCTTGAACATCTTTCTTTCCACAGAATGCCTCTGTGGTCTATTAGATTTATGATACTAACCTGACTGTACCTGGTGAGCAGGAAGGAGATACTACTCTACATATATTATTAAAATTGTTGTGTGTCAGAGGGTGGGAAATGGAATTCTGGAAAAAAAATGATTACACACTTAATTTCCATATCTAATCAAATTTCCATTTCTTCTTGTGACATTTTTGTTAAATTGTGTTTCACCGGCATTTTCTACTTATTTTAGATTTCTAAATTTATTGATACAAAGTACCTCATAGTATACTATTATGATCTTTCATATCTGCATAATAGGCCTTTTCATTGCTCTTAATTCTTCCTGTGTTTAGTTTATTTTCAATCATGAGTATATTCAATGTGTATAGTATTATAGGTGGGCATATACATATATACATATATATTAGACATTCTGACTCCCATGAAGTGATACTGCATTGTAGTTTTGTAAATCACTCTAGTAATATCATCCACTATATTTTGTTTCCATGATCACTATTGAAAAGTTAAATATAAGGGGGGCAGGGGGAGGGATAGTGCTGCTGGGTTACGGAAAAAAAAAAAAAAGAAAAGTTAAATGTCAGTCTTATTGTTGCTACTTTGTAGGTAAGAAGTTTTTTCCTCTGGTCCTTTTCTTGTCAACCATTTTATCTTGTCTTTGGTTTTTGGTAGTTATATTGCAATGTCTGAGTGAGATTTTTCTTTTATTTTTCTCATTTGTGCTGGAGTCATAGCGCTTTTTTGTATCTCACTTATGATAGCTCATCACTTTCGGAAACCCATCAGCTATTTTCTCAAATGTTCTTTGTGCCCCGTTCTCTTGATCTCTTCTTCTGGGACTCTACTTGACAGATATGAGCACTTTGCTCCATTTTTTATGTCTTTTAAGGATTTTTCCCTTATTTTTTTCTTCTTTCTTTGGTCTATGATCTATTTTCCAGTTAGCTAGTACTCTCTTCAGTGGCATAAAATATTTTGTTAACAAATTACAGTCATGTTATTTTGAATATCTAGGATTTGTAGGATTTTCATTTTATTTCTAACTCCCTACTTTGGTGAAATTTTCTTCTATTTTCTTGAAAATATCATATCTATGTTAAAGTCCATAATCTGGAAATTCCTATATTTGGGTTTTATACAACTCTGGTTAAATTGTTTAAATGGTAGATACTTATTCCTGGAAATTTTCCATGGATTACTGTAGAGTTTCCATGAGGAATTACAGAAGTTCTAGATACCTTCTCTAACGTAAGGCTGACCCTATTCTCTTAATGGGCATGTATAATAGTAGTTAGATATCCCCAGTTTGATCAGAGATGGAGCACTTTGTGTGTTTCAGTTCTTTTAGGATGGGTGTTTTTCGGCTTAGTCTCCACTGATACAATGTAATCCTGTAGGAACTCTACTGATACAATGTAATCCTCTAGGAACCTCAGTAGACAATTTAGGAGGTTTACCACTGACAATTTTTTCAGATGTTTTCCAGTTTTCTCTCTAGTAATGCAAGACTTCCAAAAACTCCACTACCTTTTCTTGTAGGTTTCTTAGCTACAATTCCTGGGAAGATTATAAAAATAGAAATGATTCCACATAAAAGAGGCAAAAAAGGGGTGCCTGGGTGGCTCAGTTGGTTAAGCGACTGCCTTCGACTCAGGTCATGATCCCGGAGACCCGGGACTGAGTCCCACATCGGGCTCCCTGCTAGGCGGGAGGCCTGCTTCTCCCTCTCTCACTCCCCCTGCTTGTGTTTCCTCTCTGGCTGTGTTTCTCTCTTTCAAATAAATAAAATCTTTAAAAAAAAAAAAAAAGAGGCAAAAAAATGGGCAATTCAGTTCTCTGTACCACATTTTTTTCCCTGTGTCTCCACAATGGTAAATCATGAAATCCTTGCTGCTTTAGCTGGCTCATAGTCCATTTTCTACCCTTTATTATCATTTGAGTCTTCTAGTCCGTCTTTTACCAGCCAACGTCTGACTGATTCCCCAGTCTCTCAATATGTAGGTTCCCAAGTGCCTCCAGCCAAATGTATTTGTACTCATCCATTTCTTAGGCAAATATGTAGTAAGAAGCATAAGTCTCTCATCTGATGAAGATCACTGTGCTATACTTTCTTCCTTGTTGATATTATGAAAAGCTTGAACCCTTGTCATTTTATGATAAAAATGGCACTGAGTTTTGATAATAAAACTATCACCATAACTATGAGTTAATGTAATGTAGTTTGGAGGAATTTGCCTAAAAATTAAGTGGAAATAGTTGGAATATTTATGAGATCCATTCTTAATTATGTGCCCTTTTAACAAGAATGTATGGAAGCATCTTGATTATGTGATATATTTGTTCAGTAGTCACATTTAAAATTGGACTAGGCTGAAGTTGTCACTATTTACAATATCTTTGCAATGACGTTCCACTAATGGTTTTTGTTTTGTTTCGTTTTGTTTTTTTTGGTGAATTTTTTTTTCATTCAGCTTTCAAGACCAGATATAGTTAAAAATATTTTTGTGACAATTTTAAAGCAAAATGGCATCACAGATATATTAGTTTTTGGTTGTACAATATATTTCAAGTTGGAAATCTAATTAAAAAGTCCAAACATATACAACACATTTTTTATTGCATAGGTATGAGTATTATAAGTATTAGCTCAGTGAGGTAACCTGAAGCTTATTTCAGGTTCCTTGTCAGTATTTTGTTGCCTTGAATATTTTTACTTTATTCTTGGAACCCAGATATCAGCTTTAAAAGTGTGCAGGAAGAAGCAAGCAGAAATGCTGAACTTTGTACTGAAGATGCTTTTGATATCCAAGTCATCTCCTGGGTCCAGGAAACAGTGCTATCTATAATTAAAAGAATGATGTCCATCATTCTCTCTGACCTACAAATATTTCAGTGTGAAAAAACATTCAGAAAGATACATTTTTAAAAAATGATCAGAAATGTGCTGTGAGACAGGGAACAGTATTCCATTGGCAAAACCTTTCACCAGTAGGTTCAACACATCAAAAGCAGTTACTTTGATGCCCCACATTCACTTCATCATCAAAAGCAAAACTAAATTAAAACAAAAAAATATAAAACCTCATTCATTAGCCTGTGTGTTCCTGTCCAACTTGTAGAAGTGGCACAAAATCATTTCATTATATTTGTGTAGACCACATGTCCAGGGAACTGTAAGAGGAATCATGATTGAAAACAAACAAAAACTGGTGAGAAAAAGAACCAAAAAAAAAAAAAAAAAAAACAACAACAAACAGAAGCTTCTTTGTACTAGGGCCTTATTCCTCTTTCTGCTTAGTAAGTTATCTAAAAAAAAAAAGGGAGAAGAAGATGGCGGAAGACCAGGTGACCGCATTTCGGGGAATTCCCTGAAGTGCACTCAATTCCAGCAAAAAAACCACTATAGGACCACTGTGAGCACCCAAGAAATCAGCCTGAAATGTGATATTTTGTGCTTTTGGAGACAAAGACCATCCACAAAAAGGTAGAAACAAGTGAGAGGGACCGGAGGCTTGCCCCCAGAGACAGGGGGAGTGGGGAGGAAGCCCGCAGAGCTGAACCATGGAAAGCAAATACCCCAACACGAAAGAGCTCTGTGAGTGAGGAATAACAGCAGATTACGGTCTGAATCAGCGAGACAGAAACGGGAGCATAGCAGAGCCCACGGCAAGGTAAGGAGACTTTTCTTTTGCCACCACTGCTGCCACCGGAGCGGGGAAACGGGGACCCGCAGGGACAGAGAGTGCCCTGTGAGGTGCAAAATCAGTTTTTCCTCCACGGCAGCAGGGAGACGGGAATCTGCAGGGAGAGAAGTGCTCCCCAGCTCCAGGAAACTTAGAGGGGCCGGGGTGCAGAGTCTATCCCTCCACTGCTAAAGCCAGAGAAGCAGGGCTTCACGCACGAGGGATCTCAGCGAGAGCAGCGGGCGTGGATTCTATTTTTCCGCCGCTGCCTTTCTCTCCCGCTTCTCTCCACCCCATGGGCCTGGCGCGGACCCCCCAGAGAAGGTGATTTTACAGACTTGCACAGGACCAGAGAGACCTCCGGTCCTGGGGCACAGACAAGGACGCGCGATCCAAAAGGAGTTGTGGTTTTGAGGTGCAGGAGTGAAGCGACAAGCGGGGGGTGTGGGCAGAGATCAATCCAACATCTGAACCTGCCTGGCTGTGACAGGCTGCCACCAGGAGGCGGAAAAGAGCCCCTCTCTGTGTAAAGACTCTCTCTGGGAAGGAGGTCTGGGTGCAGACATCTGCTCCGACCTGACTTCCTCAGCAGCTGAAAAAGGACGTAAAAGAACAATGCTCTGCCACCAGAGAATTGTAACCTGATAACCTGGTTACCATGGAGACCAGTCTCTAGCAAGGGGGCAGAGAGACACAGCCCAGGTAGGAGGACTGAAACCGCGCTGCAGGCCCCGCACCCAGAAACTAAGACAGAAGCTCAGGAGGACGACACTCAAACTGCAAAACCCCAAATCGGGGGAAAGGTGATTTATTAAACTCCTGGCACTGACTACAACTACCAAAAGCCCTACAACTTATTGATAGTTTTCCACCTTATTTACTTCTTTAAACTTTTTTCTATTTTTGCTTTTAAAGGTTCCATTCTAACCTTAAAAATACATTCTCATGGTTTTCCTTCTTTCAATTTTAACTCCCTTTTTATTACAATGTGATACTCAATAAAACACTCCATAACATTTTTTTTAACCTTGAAATTTTTTCAAACACACTCCTATATTTTCTGCTCTTCTTGTTGCCTCTCGTTTCCCTGTTTGCTTTCTCTGTTTTTCCCTTTCTTCTCTCCTCTTTCCTTTATTTTCTCTCTTACATGTACATGTAGTTATAAGCCTCAAGTCAATCCCACGTCCCTATTCAATACTACCCCTATATACACCAGTTCTAATCTCCCTATACCTTTTGAAAGTGGGCTCCTCCAACAATAATAACAAGAAAAACTCAGGAGCATCTGAAACGCATTCCTTGCCCACAAGGAGTGTCTACCCTCACCTTCCCATTATAGTTTGTCAGTGTGTCTGTGTAATTGTCTTTGCTTTTGTATTATATAAATACTGGTCTTGGGGGTCATATAGGTTGGGCTTCACTTTTAGATCTCTTCATTCACCCTTGATAACCCTTTTCTTTACCCTGTAACAGTTTTGTACCATATAAATCCTACCACCAGGCCCCATTCTGGCAGGGGTTTCTTTTCTTGCTTCCTCTCTTCCGTTTCCTTTTTTCTTTCTCCCCCCTTTTCAGTGGTGAATTCTGGTTGCTCCAAAACCTTCCAATGACCAATCCACCTAGATAGTGGCTGATATAGTTAACCACACACCCCCTCAACCACTCCTTGCCACAGTGACTCAGAGAAGGAACGCCCAACAGAAGAAGAACCCTGAGACTACAACCTCGGTCAGAGAATTATTGGAAATGAACATAAACAATATGACAGAAATGGAATTCAGGGCAGCAATCGTCCAAGCAATGGCTAATTTTGAAAAGAACATTAGTCTCAAAATGGACGCCATAATAACAGAAGTGAAAGTTGATGTTAGAAAGGCTATTAATGAGATGCAATCTAATTTAAATATGCTAACAGCTAGAGTAAGTGAAGCTGAAGATCGCATCAGTGATTTAGAAGACAGATGGATTGAGAAGGAGGAGAACGAGAAGTCTTGGGGCAAACAGCTAAAATCCCATGAAAACAGAATAAGGGAAATAAATGATGCCATGAAACACTCCAATATCAGAATTATTGGAATCCCCGAAGCAGTTGAGAGAGAGAGAAGCCTAGAAGATATTGTTGAACAAATCATGGATGAAAATTTCCCAAATCTGGGGAATGAAACAAATGTTCATGTCCTAGAAGCAGAGAGGACAGCCCCCAAGATCAATGAGGCCAGAAAAACCTCCAGACACATAATAGTAAAATTCTCAAATCATAAAACCAAAGAATATGTCTTAAGGGCAGCTAGGAGAAATCAATCCCTTACTTATAGAGGGAAGACCATCAGAATAATGTCAGACCTTTCCACAGAAACCTGGCAAGCCAGAAAGGGCTGGCAAGACATATTCAGGAAGTTACATGACAAAAATATGCAACCAAGGATAATGTATCCAGCAAGGTTGACTTTCAAAATGGAAGGAGAAATAAAGAGCTTCCAAGACTGTCAAGATATAAAAGATTATGCAACCACCAAGCCAGCAAGAAATAATAAGTTCTATAGAAGAGAAACGAACCCATGAGCGACACAAAACAGAAATCTACAGAGATAATCTATAGAAACATGAATTCCATAGGCAACATGATGTCAATACAAACATATCTATCAATAATCACCCTCAATGTGAACGGACTAAATGCTCCAATAAAAAGGCACAGGGTTGCAGACTGGATAAAACGACAGGACCCATCCATATGCTGTTTACAAGAGACTCATCTTAAATCTAAAGACACTTCCAGATTGAAAGTGAGGGGATGGAAGACAATCTTTCATGCCAATGGGCCCCAAAAGAAAGCCGAGGTAGCAATTCTCATATCAGACAAATTGGATTTTAGTCTAAAGACTGTAGTAAGAGACACATAAGGACAATACATCATTCTTAAAGGGTCTATAAATCAAGAATATCTAACATTGTAAATATTTATGCCCCCAACATGGGAGCAGCCAACTACACAAGCCCAACTGTTAAACAAAATAAAGAATCATATTGATGCAAATACATTAATTGTAGGAGATCTTAACACACCACTTTCAGCAATGGACAGATCATCTAAACAGAAAATCAACAAAGAATCAAGAGCCTTGAATGACACATTGGACCAGATGGACCTCATAAATATATTCAGAACATTCCACCCTAAAACAGAAGAATACTCATTTTTCTTGAGTGCACATGGAACTTTCTCCAGAATAGACCACATACTAAGTCACAAATCAGGGCTCAACTGATACCAGAAGATTGAAATTATTCCCTGCATATTCTCTGACCAAAATGCCGTGAAACTGGAACTCAACCACCATAAAAAGTTCAGGAAAAAAACAAACACTTGGAAGCTAAAGACGATCCTGCTAAAGAATATGTGGATCAACCAAGAAATCAAAGAAGAACTGAAACACTTCATGGAAACCAATGAGAATGAAGATACATCGATCCAAAACCTATGGGATACAGAAAAGGCAGTCCTAAGGGGGAAATTCATAGCCATCCAAGCCTCACTCAAAAAAAATGGAAAAATCCCGAATACACCAACCTTCATTACACTTTAAAGAACTGGAAAATCAACAAAAAATTAAACCAACCTCCCACACAAGGCGGGAAATAATAAGGATTAGAGCAGAGATAAATGAATCAGAAACTAGAGATACGGTAGAATGCATCAACGAAATTAGAAGCTGGTTCTTTGAAAGAATCAATAAGATCGATAAACCATTGGCCAAACTAATTCAAAAGAAAAGGGAGAAGACCCAAATTAATAAAATCATGAATAAAAGGGGAGAGATCACAACTAACACCGAGGAAATAGAAACAATCATCAAAAATTACTATCAAAAATTATATGCCAATACGTTTAACAATCTAGAAGAGATGGATACATTCCTAGAAACCTATAAACTACCAAGATTGAAACAGGAAGACATTAACAATCCAAATAGACCTATATCTAGTAATGAGATTGAAGTAGTGATAAAAAACCTCTCCAAAAACAAGAGTCCAGGCCCAGACGGATTCCCTGGGGAATTCTACCAAACATTCAAGGAAGAAATACACGTATTCCCCTGAAGCTCTTTCAAAAAATAGAAATGGAAGGAAAACTTCCAGACTCTTCCTATGAAGCCAGCATCACACTAATCCCCAAACCAGATAAAGGCTCCATCAAAAAGGAGAAATTCAGACCAATATTGCAGATGAATACGGATGCCAAGATTCTCAACAAGATCCTTGCTAACAGGATCCAACAATACATTAAAAAGATTATCCACCTTGACCAGGTGGGTTTTATCCCAAGGATGCAGGGGTGGTTTAACACTCACAAAACAATCAACGTGATAGAACAAATCAATAAGAGAAGAGAGAAAAACCACATGGTACCCTCAATTGATGCAGAAAAGGCATTTGACAAAATACAACATCCGTTCCTCATCAAAACTCTTCAAAGTATAGGGATAGAGGAAACATTTCTCAACCTCATAAAATCTATCTACAAAAAACCCACAGCGAATATCATCCTCAATGGGGAAAAAGTGACAGCCTTTCCTCGGAGATCAGGAACAAGGCAAGGATGCCCACTCTCACCACTACGGTTCAACATAGTGTTAGAAGTCCTAGCAACAGCAATCAGGCAACAGAAAGAAATAAAAGGTATCCAGCTTGTCAAAGAGGAATCCAAACTCTCACTCTTTGCAGATGGCATGATACTCTATGTGGAAAACCCAAAAGACTCTACCCCCAAACTACTAGATCTCATACAACAATTTGGTAATGTGGCAGGATACAAAATCAATGCACAGAAATCAGTTGCATTCTTATACACTAACAGTGAAAAAATAGAAAGGGAAATCAGAGAATCGATTCCGTTTACTATAGCACCAAAAACTATAAGATATTTAAGAATAAACCTAACCAAAGAAGTCAAGGATCTATACTTGAGGAACTACAGAACACTCATGAAAGAAATTGAAGAAGACACAAAAAGACGGAAGAGCATTCCATGCTCATGGATCGGAAGAATAAACATTGTTAAAATGTCTATACTGCCCAGAGCAATCTACACTTTCAATGCCATTCCGATCAAAATTCCACCAACATTCTTCAAAGTGTTGGAACAAACAATCCTAAAATTTATATGGAACCAAAAAAGACCCCAAATCGCTAAGGAATTGCTGAAGAAGAAAAGCAAATCTGGGGGCATCTCATTACCTGACTTCAGGCTTTATTACAAAGCTGTGATTACCAAGACAGCATGGTACTGGCACAAAAACAGACAAATAGACCAATGGAACAGAGTGGAGAGCCCACATATGGACCCACAAATCTATGGTCAAATCATCTTTGACAAATCAGGAAAAAATATGCAGTGGAAAAAGGACAGTCTCTTCAATAAATGGTGCTGGGAAAATTGGACAGCTACGTATAGAAAAATGAAACTAGACCATTCTCTTACACCACACACAAAGGCAAACTCGAAATGGATGAAAGACATCAACGTGAGGCAGGAATCCATCAAAATCCGGGAAGAGAACATAGGCAGTAACCTCTTTGACATCGGCCACAGCAACTTCTTTCAAGACACGTCTCCAAAGGCAAAGGAGACAAAAGCGAAAATGAACTTCTGGGACTTCATCAAACTAAAAAGCTTCTGTAGCAAAGGAAACAATCAACAAAACAAAGAGGCAACCCACAGAATGGGAGAAGATATTTGCAAATGACACTACAGTCAAAGGGCTGGTATCCAAGATCTATAAAGAACTACTCAAACTCAACACCCAAAAAGAAGATGAACACATCAAAAAATGGGCGAGAGACATGAAGAGGCACTTCTCCATAGAAGATATACAAATGGCTAACAGACACATGAAAAAATGTTCAGCGTCACTAGCTATCAGGGAAATTCAAATCAAAACCACACTGACATACCACCTTACACCAGTCAGAATGGCCAAAATTAACAAGACAGGAAACAACAAGTGTTGGAGAGGCTGCGGAGAAAGGGGAACCCTCTTACACTGTTGGTGGGAATGTAAACTAGTGCAGCCGCTTTGGAAAACAGTGTGAGATTCCTTAAAAAGTTGAAAATAGAGCTACCCTATGACCGTGCAATTGCACTACTGGGCATTTACCCCAAAGATACGGATGTAGTGAAAAGAAGGGCCATATGCACCCCAATGTTCATTGCAGCAATGGCCACAATAGCCAAACTGTGGAAAGAGCCAAGGTGCCCATCAATAGATTAATGGATAAAGAAGATATGGTACATATATACAATGGAATACTATGCCTCCATCAGAAAGGATGACTATCCAACTTTTGTAGCAACATGGACTGGACTGGAAGAGATTATGCTTAGTGAAATAAGCCAAGAAGAGAAAGTCAAGTATCTCATGGTTTCACTTACTTGGAGTGCATGAGGGGTAACCTGGAGTACAGTGGGAGAAGGAAAGTAAATGGGAACTAGGGTAATCTAGGGAGGGAAACAAAACAACAGAGACTTTGGACACAGAAACAAACTGAGGGACTTGGAGGGAGGGGGGCGGAGGGATGGGAGAGCCTGGTGGTGGGTACTGGGGACACTTAAAGCGTGGAGCACTGGGTGTGGGGAATGAGGAATGAATCTTGGAACACTGGAAAAAAATTTAGTAACAATAAAAATAAATAAATAAAGACAAGTAGAACTAAAATAAAAAAAATAAAATAAAATAAAAAAGCATGCTCCATTTTAAAAAAAAGATAAATGGAGGAACTCAATAATTAGTGGTATATATTCTGAAATTTCTATTTAAGAGTACTGTTAGACTTGTATTTAGTAGTCCATTTTTAATATCAAGGGTGGATTAATTTTTGCTCCATTTGTTTTATAAGATTAACTCAAATCAACTTTTTTAGGGTATGTCTTGAGAAAATGCATGATTAGAAAGTTATTTTGAAAACTTATATGGGAGAGAGCACTATTAAAAAATCGAAGGTGGAGTCACATTTGAGACCCAGATGGCTTGAAGATAAACCATCTTTCTGTGCGTCTATTAAATATTCAGATGCTAGGGATATACAAAAACAAAATTTTATTTTTGTGCCAACACGAATAATGCACGGATACATAATAGCTTTAGTTAACACAATGGTTCCCTTTTGACAATAATTTCAGAAGTTTATGATTCATTGATTTTATTAAAGGTTAATGGAATAAAGCTGAGGACTCACAGTAAAACAGACATGCTCTGAGGTTTTCAAAGATCATCACCGCTGGTTAAGAGAAAGGCACAGAGTGTGCTGAGATCAATCTCAACTCCTCCGGCACAAAATCAACAACAGAACACAAGCTCTTTGAGTGCCAGTATTCTTTCATGCTAAAAAAGTAAAATAGTGAAGGTTAAGAGCCCTCTCATTCAGCACCTTTGTATGGAAACACCAACCAAATCGAATCTGTCTTCTTTAATATAATAATAATTTCTAATCTTTCCATAAAAAGTTTATATGATTCCACCATACTTTCTCTACTGAAGCAAGATCCCTCCAGCCCAGCAACACAGTTGGGACTGACAAAGATGAGATACACAGCTGGAAGAATGGACACTGTTCAGTACCTGGTTGTTTCACTCTCTCATCCATTTTTGGGGAGCTGCTGGATGGCTCAGTCAGTTAAGCATCCATCTTTGGCTCAGGTCATGATTCCAAGGTTCTAGGATCGAGCTGCATGACTGGCTCCTTGCTCACGAGGTGCCTGTCTCTCCCCCTCCTCCCCACTATGCACCTCCTACTCTTCCTCACAAGTAAATAAATAAAACCTTAAAAAAAAAAATCCTCTCTCACCCATTTTGGTTATTCTTTTCTTTTCTTTTTTCCTTTATTTCTATTCTTAATGATTCATAGAGGTCAGACAATCATTCTGAGATTGGTTCTGTCCATAGACAAAGGGAAGGGTCAAGGGAAGCAATTTGGTTCTTTGATAATTCTTACTTATAAGGACACACTCATGCAGAGAATCATTATTAGCAAAAGATTTGCAGTTTATCATATGGAGACACTGCTGAGGTTCACAAGCAGGCACTTTCCTCTGAAAGCTAATAAACATAATCCATGATACAGAGTTGGTAAAGATTATTGATCGTGATGTACCAATATGTTCTCACACGGAAAAGTTAATGAAGCTTTGTAAAACGCTAAACCTCCTTCACTGTATGTGAAAAATGTCATTACAAAATCAATTTTATTTAAAAAAGCTGAGTCGGCGTGTTAAATTAAGGATTATGGATAAGTTAAGTCTCCCCACTCGCTTGATGTGATTTGATGTGGGGCTGTGGTCAATTTGCATAAGTGATTTGAAGTTTAGTTTTCTCAAATGTAAAACTGTGAGGTGACTCCAAATCCAAATTTCTCTGAGGATCAAATGAAAAAAAAATGTAATTGAAAAACCATATGTGCAGTGTTAGAGAGCTTAATTTCTTCATGATCCCACAGTTAGCAAAAGTCAGGGACAGTATCAGAAATCAAAGACTTCAGAACCAAGTTCACTGTATTAGGTCGTACTTGCTACCTAACAAGTCCCAGTGCAGTCTGCTCATGGCATGAAAGGGAGAGTGCTGTGTGTGTCTGTGTGTGCTTGTGTGTGTGTGCACACACTCTTTCCAATTAGTGTTAAAGGCAGACTTTAGGCTTGTTTTTCTCTTATTTATTTCTCTTCTCATATGCTCTGCACCTCTACCACATCCCCACAGAGCAGCTCTGACTGTAGGACTGAGCCTTAGGAATTGTTGATTATGTAAATGAAACGCCCCATCTAAGCAGGTCCATGGAGAGAGAAAATAGTGAAGGAGTAAATCCAGACATGAATTGAGTTAATAAAGCCTATGGGGAGTTCTGCTTATAGTTTGCTCTCAGACAGAGCTGAGCAATTTTTCATTTGATGTGGAACTCATAGTTTTGCTGAAAATGAGATTCGCTCAATTTCATACTTACTGGTGTGTGTATTTGTGTGTGTGTGCATGTGCGCATGTGCATGCATGTATATATATGACTTGTGTGTGAGTGTGGCATATGGGCTATTGGAGCTTAATAGCTATGTATTTCTTTTATTGTATAATCATATTTTAAGAAAATAAAGGGAAATTTAGAGTGAGTCTCATTAAACATAACTAATTGAAAATCTTCTCATAGCTGTTTGTTACAGTGTAAAAATCCTTATTGGTTATTGCATATTTCATAATACAGAAACCATAGCAGTGAATACTTCTATTCTTTACAATTCTTACTAATGTAATACTATATCTAAAGCAGCCATATATTTTTCCCTAGGATACATATATGTGAGACACCTTAGATTCTGTGTAGTGAGACAAACATAGGACTTGATTTCCCACATTGATTGATTTTTCACATTGAAAAATCTAATCTTGGGTTATAGGAAAAGCTAAAACTAATGCAGAATGTGAATAATATGGCCTCAACGTTTCAGATGCATTTTCATTTATAGTAATTGTTGCAAAACTTAACATAAAAAAGGTATCACAAATATATGTAAGGTGGTTACCCTTTGCCAGGTGAACCATAATAAATGAAACAAAGTATCCAAAGAGTTAGCCAATTTTACCTCAATATTTAGTATCCTCATATAAAAAGGATGGTTAATGATGCATTAAAACAGAATCACAAAAAGGATGTAACTTGTATTCTGTTTTCATTTCCCTTTGTTGCTCCTAACCATTTCGTACTGCCCTGGTGTTTTCAATTTTATTCTCTCTTCTACTTCCTTTAAAATTAAAAATAATATTTTAATTTGTTAGGTTTTATACTTTCTGATGTCTGTTCCATCTTGTTTCTCCAGACAGTAGTTTTACAAAATATTTAGATACATAAAGCATTTGCATAGAGAAAAACCCCACATCTGTCTACCATATTCTATTATATTTAACTTCTGTTTATCTATCATGAATATAAACATTTCTTCTAGAAATTCTGTGGCCAAACAGTTGTTCTTTTCATGCTTCTTTTCCCACATGAGATAATATGGAATATCACAAAACCAAATAGTTCCCTGGACACTGCTTTTCATTTAAATCGTAATGTTTGAATCACAAGACTTAAGCAACATTTTGACACTATTTTAATAGCCACCATATTCTTCTACCTTAAAAAGTAAGCAAGATGACGAAGACAAGTTAAAGTAAAATGAAATGTTTGAGTGAATGTGAACATATCTTAATGATTTTCCCCCCCAAAGGGCTTTATTCATGGAACAAGAAGCTCAATGAAATTGGTTTTATGTAAGACTCTTCTTTATTTGAGTGTAAGAATATGTCCTTTAAATACAAGGATAAGGGTGCTTGGGTAGCTCTGTTAGTTATGCATCTGTCTTCTGCTCAGGTCATGATCACAGGATGCTGGGATTGAACCCCACATGGAGCTCCCTGCTCAGCTTCTCCCTCTGCGCTTCCCCCCACTCCCTTGTGCTCTCTCTCACTCTCTTTCTCAAATAAATAAAATCTTAAATAAATAAATAAATACATACATACATACATACAGACAGACAGACAGACAGACATACAAGGATGAGATGACATATGTTTCTGTATGTAAAACTAATGTGTATGCATGCATTCCTGTATTTTCTGGAGTCAGAAATAGAAGTATGACAATTCCTTGAGAAACTGGAATAAAGAATAAGCACATACAACTTCTGAGAAGAATTTCTGAAAAATCATATGTGACTGAATTCTAAAATTAGCATAAAAACAAGTACTATAAGAGTAGTCTGTAAAGGGGTGCCTAGGTGGCTCAGTCGTTAAGTGTTTGCCTTTGGCTCAGATCATAATCCCGGGATACTGGAAACGAGCCCTGCATTGGTCTCCCTGCTCAGTGGGAAACCTGCTTCTCTCTCACTCCCCATGCTTGTGTCCCCTTTCTGGCTGTGTTTCTCTCTGTAAAAAAAAAATAAAATAAAATAAAAAATATATATACACATATGAAAAGAATAGTATGTAGAACAATAATAGTATGCAAAACAATATATATATATACACACACACAGACACACACACACACACACACACAGACACACACACACACATACATATATATATATATGAAATGGAATGTGTAGAAGGAAACAGCTTACATTTTTCTTTTTGCTGTCCTAAAAGGAGAGGAGATGCTTTTTTCAGGACAGGTTGATAACAGCACTTACAGTATCAACATGCAATTGTCTCTGTTTGGGAACCTGATATCCTGTCAATTCTTCACAATAGAAACAGCCACTTTTGTCCTCTACTTCACAATATAATTGTTTATACAAAAAGCTCCTTGTCCTTAAAATACAGAAATTTCTAAAAATTGTTTACATTTGATGGTGGGCCTGCTCATATTCCTGTGTGGCAAAATTTGTTCCAATGTCTAGTTTTTCTCTTTGTCTTTTCCTCGTGCTGTATTTATCAGTCCCTTTCTATAATTGAATTATTCCCCAGAATTCACTACCATTAAAATAAATTGCCTATCTTTACTTATTTTTCTGGGTGATACTTAAGTTACTTTTGAAATATAAGCGCTAACAAGTTTTTACCTTTATATGTGCAACATACTTTCTAAAATATGGTACATTTTACTATTAGTCTATGATGGAAGGGAATTAATTATATATACATATATATATGTATATATAAAGCCTACATGTATTACTATTATGTACTACTTACTATAAAATGCAAATATTCCATTTTATTTTTGTTTTTATATTTCTCTTGAATTTTATTATTGATTCCAATTACTCAGTTTTTTAAAGATTATTATTTATATCTACATGACAAGGTAGCATTAGAATCATAAGCTAGATACTGTTTAAAAGAGATCGCACCCATTTGATGAGTATGGCTATGAGATTAGATTAAGAATTAAACAAGTTTCATGAATATAAATAAATGAATTTTCTGATACCTACAAAATATACAACAAACAAAAAGCTACTCCATTTTAACATAATGCTAATTTCGCATACATTTAAAATAAAAAGAGAAATCCCATAGGAGTACAATTCTTTTAAATTTTATACTTAGATAACTGGCATAAAGCAGCTATCATGACAATATTTGTATAGTTTACCCTCAAATGATACAGGGGTTAGTTGTGCTGACCCCATACACAGTTGAAAATTTGTGTATAACTTCTGACTTCCCAACAACTTAACTACAAATAGCCTACTCTTGACTGGAAGCTTTACTGATACCATAAACAGTCCACTAATACATATTTTGTATGTTTTATGTACTATATATTATATTCTTCTAATAAAGTAAGCTACAGAAAAGAAAATGTTATTAAAAAATCATAGGGAAGAGGGGTACCTGGGTGGTTCATTCTTAAGCTTCTGCCTTAAGCTCAGGTCATGATCCTAGGGTCCTGGGATCAAGCTCCTCACCGGGCTCCCTGCTCAACGGGAAGTTCTCCCTCTCCCCCTCCCCCTGTTTGTGTTCCCTCTCTTGCTGTGTGTCTCTTCCTGTCAAAAAAATAAATAAAATCTTTAAAAACTGTAAAAAAAAATCATAGGGAAGAGAAAATATATTAGCATATTGTACTGCATTTATGGGAGAAAATCTGCATGTAAGCAGACCACGCAGTTCAAACACTTTATTGTTCAAGGATCAACTGTATTGTGTTTCTTGTTTGTGCATGGAATTAACAATCAAAGAAGCTGTTTTCCTCTACAGTCAATCAGTATGAAGAGTCTAATTCACTTTATATACAGTATGATTCCTTAGATGTACAGGGATTAAAACAGTGAAGTAGTTTTAACATTATGAAAATATGTAGTATTTAAATGCTAATAACTAAGGTAATCTCTACCTTGCTGAAAGCTCACAAAAACAAAAATCAGCAGTGACTTGCATCCAAGAAATACTAAACACTTAGATATGTTGTCACTGTTACAGAGACAGTAGAATTGCTTCTATTCACTCTCTCAACTTATCAAAAGCAATGCCCATTATTGAATTCATCAAGAGAGTTAGAGCAGCATACACTGAGCACTTAAAAACTAAAAATGTATTATAGCACCTATTTTTTTCAATTTTCCATAAACTATAAAATAATGTGTTGCTGATATTTTTACTTACTTCAGCAATGTATGTAGACATTTTTTCTCAAGTTTTTTACTAATCTTCTTTTGATAAATATTAGCTAAATTATTTAATACTTTCTCTCCTGCCTATAAATGAGTTTAAGCTTCACACATTTTTAAGCAAACCATCCAGGAAAAATAAGAAAACAAAAAAACTCATTGCCTTTACACACACATAAACACTGTATCATCCCTTACCTACAAAAATGTAGTTTTCCTTTAGAGATATTCTTTTTTTTTTTTAAAGATTTTATTTTATCTATTTGACAGAGAGAAACACAGCCAGGGAGGGAACACAAGCAAGGGGAGTTAGAGAGGGAGAAGCAGGCTTCCCGCTGAGTGGGCAGCCCTATGTGGGGCTCAATCCTGAGTCTTCGGGATCATGACCTGAGCCGAAGGCAGTCGCTTAACCAACTGAGCCACCCAGGTGCCCCAGAGGTATTCTTCTAAGTAACCTATACCTGCTGTGTCTCCTTTTCTATACAACATTCACTACTCAAATCATATTAATACACTCACTAAGAACTCAAAATAATGTCTCTGCTTAAGATCTTCAATAAACTGCTTTGATTGATTAAATGGGGGGTATATTACTATTATCTTACTTGAATTTGCTATAATGTTTACAACTATTGATTTTTACTTCCTTATAATTGTTCCTGTTTCCCTAAAAAACTGTCAGCTTTTTCTCCTGTATTAATGACAAATCCCATGCAAATTTTGCCATGGGCTATGTTTCTGTTTTCTGGCCCATATAATACTATAGTGTAAATTGTTAATTCTTGCTTGCCTTTTCTTCTAATAATTTTTTTCATGTTGCTACTTATGTTGTAGTAATCCCTTAGAGCATATATGTATGCATATATACCTTTTATTTTTTTTATTTTATAATTTTATTTTTTTTAAATCCCTTAGCTTATATCTCCTTGTCATTCAAGTTTTATACTTGTACTAAATGGTCTATTTGTTACTTCTTTTGTCTCACTGGCTTGTCAAATTCTGTAAGGTCTGCACTTAATAATCCTTTCACCCAGATTACACAATTTCCTCTGTTTTCTCATTGCTTTCACCCACCTGCACCAATGAGACACCAGTTAGCATGGTTGAATTCTTTATTCTTAACTGCCCATAGAATGAACTTTTCCTTCTTCATAACACCATTAAACCACACCTTTACTGTAACTCACTTAGATTAGTGTAGATCACTTAGATTGTAACCTCTCATGTTTCTCTCCATGTCTTTTCTTCATAAAGGCAGTCTCCATAGAGATTTCTAAAATGCAGTTTGTCCACACCATTACCTTGGTTAAATATAATATAAATACTTCCTCATCAGAACCTATCCAGTAAACTCTGAATTCTTTGTCATGGTATGCCGGAAGCTTTATCATTTGGCCTTGCTTAACTGTTCCCATTCTGCCACTCACCTCTAGTAAATTCTGAACTAGGTACATTTCTATGATATAGCCACGCTGAGTCATGTTTTCCATATCTGTCTATTAACTGGGTCTTCTTCCCTTTCTTCTCTTCATAAGGCAGATCAAGTATAATCTACTTAGGGAGAATTTCTTTAAGCCTCCCCATCAGATTAATTACTACATCCTCTATTTGATCACCATTTTGCACGTTCTTAGCTATCACTACATTGTGATTTTTCTTTTATGGTTGTATGCATTATTTAGACTTTTGCAACTTAAGGACATGTCATGATTCTCTTCCTTATATTTCCAATGTTTGGCATATAATAGCTTTAAAGTATTTATTGTTGGAATGAAATAATAAATTTCCTAAACCTTATACTTATAAAGTCTAAGTATAGAAATATGAAATGTTTTAAAGAAATTTACTAATGTATTTCAATGATAAGTAGAGGATCAATTTAATAACAAATCACAGGAAGTAAAAAAAGATAAAATAATTATTGCACTTTTCTTAGGAAAAGAAAATAAACACAAATAGTGTAACTTAAATAATACAAGTCAAATACAAATTATAAGAATATATATAGCTATATATAATACATATAATATATATAGGATTATTCAAGTGAATTATTCAATTAAGAGCAGAATAATGTTGTGAAAGGAAGTTTATGTCTTGATATGTTATAATAATTGAAATTATAATGATTTCTTAATGACAGATAAGGGGAAATAGTGAAAATAGATGTGATAAACACATGAATAATTTGTTCATCAAATACATTCATTATTTAAATTTCCACTTAAAATATTTCCCTTTCAGTTAAAGTAATTCAATTTAAAATATTTTTATTTAAAATATTTTACATATTTAGCCAAAATTGAAAATGTCAAGTAAATAACATACCAAGAATAATTCAAGGTGCACCTGGGTGCCTCAGTTGGTTAAGAGTCTACCTCGTGATTTTGACTTAGGTCATGATCTCAAGGTCATGAGATGGAGTCCCACATTGGGCTCTGCACTGAGCATGGAACCTGCCAAGATTTCCTCTCTCCCTCTTCTTCTTCCCCTCCAACTCATGCTTGCTCTCTCTCATATAGAAGACTTAAGGTCTCTTGTCATTTGTATTTTATAGAGGGCATTAATTCATGACTTAAGAACACTTTTGTTGTTTTTGCTATTTTTTATTTATTCTAAAACTAAGGTATGTTATAGGAGACTACTGAATGAAGTCAGTATTCCATTTTTAACACAGTGTGATGCTAGTGAGATCACAAATCTTCTTGGGGTGATTGCACAGCACTTTTTGACCAACATCCAAGAAACACAGCCAGTTTTTCCAGGCTTAGTAATCTAGGCAGAGCTCCAAAAACATGGAGAAAAGCTGCATAGATCAAGGCTAGTGGGCATTTGTTATCTACTAATAATTTTTTTTTAAGAAAGGAAGATGAATCTTGATAAATTAATGATACAGCGAGGTAATATTGCCAGTAGATTTTCCCCAGGCATGTACATCTTTAAAAAAAAAAAAAAAGCCCTTGTATCATCAAGTTACTTTATGAAAAGGATAAACTACCTGAGCAATTTCCCTTGACATCACTACAATAAGAACCTAAAGAGTGTTCAGAAACATAATACTAGAATATTGTCAGAATTGATTTGTACACCCAAACTAGCATAGAACCTAATTCTTTCAAGGAAACTCACCCATGGTAATAATTGAAAACTTGCATATGCTGACATATTTGACTCAGGGTTGTGGAAGATTCTGAGATAGCATTCCTATACATTCATATGTGAAGGTAGATCCTACTGTGCTTTTTTCTTTAGACATAATGAGGGAAAAAAGTCTGTCCTACTTTCCCAAGCCAAATCACTGTGAACAGAGAAATAAAGACAATGCTCATCATAAAATTTGTCACTAAATCCTTCATTCAAATGTAACACTAGAAATGAGGCCCATTCATGGGAATTTCCAACTGATTTCAGGAACTACTGAGCACTGCATTCATGGAAAAACTCGATTCTCATTTTAGAGTCCAGGGAGATTGTGTGTGTGTGTGTGTGTGTGTGTGTGTGTGTGTGTGTGTGAAGTGTATAAATGTGTATATATATATATATATATATATATATATATATTAATATATATAATTTCTATTCCAAAAATGTGTTAATGATAATTCAAACTTCAGAGTCCCAACTATAATTTGAATCATTAACAGCAAAACAAAGAAATAAAAATAAAAATAAAAGCTGAAAAAATTAGGATCTTTAAGTTTATATTTTGGAGAAGCTCCTATAATTCTTATTTTATAACTTTTAACTGAAATATTTTAAATAAGTGAAATAATTCCACGTGGAAAACTTAGCTATGTTATTTCCATCCTTATTAAAATTTGGTGCAGAAAAAGCCATCAAAAGAAAACCTGAGCAGCGATTTTTTTGAATCAGATTTCTGAGGCTATCATTAGGTCTTGCTGGCTTCCCAATGTGACCCATGTCTCTCATTAGCATTATTAAACACATGGCCAAAAATACTTTACTAGTAAAGCACAAAATTCTTAGAAATCTAGAGAAAGGTGTATTGTTCTCACAGAAGCATGTAACAAAATACAATGACTTGAATTAACATAATGGATGTGGTTTCGAAAACAGACATTTAACAATAGCATCTGAATAGTGGACAATTAAATGAGAAGTAAAAAGAGAAAAGTCGAGAGTATCTTTTTAAGAGACAAATACAAGAAATATCTTTCTTTGCCTTATAGTAAAAATGTTTCCTTTTATGTCTGACCTCTATAAACATGATTCCAGCTATAAATATATACATGCTATTCCTGAGAGTCTCAAAGTTGAGCTGGTTTCTGTCATACTTTTTCAGCCATCTTTGAGAATTCATTTCTCTTACACTTGTTTCAGCTGGTTCTCTGATCCAGAACCAGCATCAAAACTCAGAGCCAACCATATAAAAGTGGTATCACAGCCCTCAATTCTAGAATCTATGTCCCCTCTCATATTTCATTCTTACTATGACACTTTACACATTTTAGAGCTAGTTAGGAGGATAAAAAGAACTAAAAACCATTTTTATAGTATTACATATTATCCTATGCAAGATCACATAAAAATATATGTAGAATTAGTTCATATTTTTATTTTTATAAAAGGATCTTATAAAATCACTAAAAGAGGGATGAATTATAAATTCCCCAGTAATTAGGACTTTTTAAAACATTTCCTGTCTAATTTAAATTCAAAGTGTTTATTTCTATAAAAATAAAAATCTACAAAATTTAGTTTTTCTATTAAAAAACTGAAAATGCAGTTAATCAGAAAAAAATAAGTTCAGGATATATTACCTCACCTTATCTAGAATAAGATTATTGGAATTTTTTCTTAACCTATTCATATTTAAGTAAATATGACTAATGGCTTGACCCATTTCATCACCTAATAGGCCATTCCTTTAGGTATTATATTATACCACTCAAAGCAGTGTGCAAATTTCAAGCAGTATTGAAGTCTCATCTTGGGATGTTTTCAAGTGTCAAGAGTGCATATAGATGCATTAATGAAAATGTTTCCTCTCTGCTGTAAAGTTTAATGTAAAAACCTTATAAAATCTCTCAACTCCTTCATCTGGCCCATCATTCAAAATATATTAGACATATCCTGTAAGTAAACATTTTTTAGATCAATTCTAATAATCATAGAAAACCATCCATTTTAAAGAAAGGGCATTGCCAAATGAAAATCATAAATATATGGTCTCAAATGTAGTTTCCTTCCTCCATCTGCTTTAATCTTTTCTTACCATTTCTAAGTCATTACAGTAAACTAATGTGTAAAAGCATTTGTGTATACATTATTTCAAGATTAAGCTTTACTAGTTTTTGCAATGAAAAAGATTATAAGGTTATATGATAAGATTTTGGCTAAGAACATAGATAAAATTAGCCCATTTTCAGTCACAATGAATATAATCATAAGAGAGGCTTTAAAACATGTTATATTGGGGCGCCAGGGTGGCTCAGTTGGTTAAGCGACTGCCTTCGGCTCAGGTCATGATCCTAGAGACCCAGGATCCAGCACCACATCCGGCTTCCTGCTTTGGCAGGAGGCCTGCTTCTCCCTCTCTCACTCCCTCTGCTTGTGTTCCCTCTCTAGCTGTGTTTCTCTCTGTCAAATAAATAAATAAAATCCTTAAAAAATATGTTATATTTATGTATTTATGAAATATATACATATTTCTCCTGATGATAAATAAAACAATATTTAAAATATATTTTATCTATCAAGTTTTGTTTGAAATGCACATAAAAAATACTTAAGTAAAATGGAAACATATTTCTAGCTAAACATTTAAAATTCCAAAATGGGCATTGTAAGCTTAATTTGTCAGCTCCATGGTGATTAGAGATCTAGGATCCTTCTATTGTTCTCTGTCATCTTCTACCATAGCTTCCCTTCTCAATTCCTCAAATCTCACCAGTCTGCTAAACTTCCGTTATCAAATCTGCATTCCAAGAGCATGGGGGAGGAAAATACGATTCAGGTCTTTTTAAGATGACTCCCATAAGTTCTGTGCCATATTTGCCTTCCCACAGCATATACCTGGCCTCAGGAGATATATGTACATATAGGTATGTTCATGTCTATCGGTCCCCATATCCCCTACATCTATAACTGTATCCGCTATATCTATATCTATAGCAACTTCTATACTATTTTTCAGGGCTCAGTTACTGAGTAATAGATACAATGAATATTTGGAAAGACAACTAAAGTATTTCTCACAATAGCTAGTGAGAAGGAAAGAAGAAAGGATATGTGCTACTAGACATTAAATTAATTTTGTGCTTATTATAATTTAAACTCTGCGATACTTATGTAAGTATTAACAAATGGAATAAGAATAAGGTATCTTTAAGGAAAATGTTTTAGAATAATTTCATTAAGAAGGAAAAGCAGTAAATTTTAAAAATCAGTTAAAATTTTTACTTAGAGTCAGATAAAATACTTTTTAAAAAAATCTCTATCCTCTTTTCCCCGCAGCCCCTCAGTTACCTCTACTCAGGTAACCATCAGTTTATTCTCTACTTAAGAGAATTCTTTCTTGGTTTCTCTCTCTCTTTCTTTTTTCCTTTGCTTGCTTGCATTTTGTTTCTTAAACTCCACATATAAGTTAGATCATAGGATATTTGTCTTTCTCTGAGTGATTTATTTCACTCAGCATTTTACCCTTTAGCTCTGTCCAGGTTGTTGTAAATGACAAAGTCTCATCAATGTTTTTGTATTTGGGGGTAAGTACCCAGTAATGTGATTACTGGATTGTAGGGTAGCTCTATTTTTAATATTTTGAGGAACTTCCATGCTATTTTTCAGATAGATTACGCTAGTGCATTCCCACCAACAGTGCAAGAGGGTTCCTTTTTCTCCACATCCTTACCAATACTTGTTTCTTGTGTTGTTGATTGTAGCCATTCAGACAGGTGTGAGATGATATCTCTTTATAGTTTTGGTTTGCATTTCCCTAATGATGAGTGACGCTGAGCATCTGTTCGTGTGTCTATTGGCCAACATTATGTCTTCTTTGGAGAAATGTCTGTTTATGTCTTCTATGCATTTTCTGGGTTTTGAGTTGTATCAGTTCTTTATATATTCTGGATACCCTTTATCAGATATGTCCTTTGAAAATATTTTCTTCCATTCAATAGTTTTGCTGATTTTTAGTTTTGTTGAATGTTTCCTTTCCTGTGCAGAAGCTTTTTATTTTGATGCAGTGTCAATAGTTTATTTTTGCTATTATTTCCCTTGCCTCAGGAGACACAGCTAAAAAGTGTCTCTATGGCTGGTGTCAAAGAGATTACTACCCGTGTTTTCTTCTACGGTGTCAAAGAGATTACTACCTCTGTTTTCTTCTAGGGTTTTTATGTCATCAGATCTCATATTTAGGTCTTGAATCCTATTTGAGTTTATTTTGGACATGTAAGAAAGTGGTCCAGTTTCATTCTTTTGAAGATGGCTGTCTAGTTTTCCTTACACCATTTGTTGAAGAGACTGTCTTTTTCCCATTGTGTATGGACAGAATAATTTACGAGGAGACAGTTCTTTCCATAGATAATCATTGTAAACTCAAGCAAATACTAAAGCAGCTACCTAACTAGCTTTAAATGTCAGGAAGGAAAAGAGACAGATTTTGAGGGGGAACCAAATTTTGAAAGAGCAGACAAGCATAAGGTAAATTCTCTGTCTTTGAGACATTGACCTAAATGACTAAATACAAGCTGTGGTGTGGCAAGGATAGTTTGACCAAAACATCAATGGAAAATATGCTGGTTTTGTGGCCTGCAACTAACAGAGCCTGGAATGGCAACCACTCTGGGAAATAAGAGTGAACTCGCAAAAGGAAGGGTGCCTGAGAAGGGGAGCCTCAATACTCTACAAGTTTCTGGCTGATGTCTGAATAATGTTTTTGGAGGGCACAGTGCAAACAGTATAGCTCAGGAAAGAGGGAAAAAAAGAAAGAAAAAGAACTGAAGTGATACCTGACATTCTGTCCTCTGCAAAAGAGACAAAATTTGTATTGTAATTGATCCAGGTGTACTGATGCTAAACAGAAAATCACACCTCTCATTGGAAGAATGTGGGAAACTCATTATATGCGTAATATATAGGAAAAAATACAAAATTATAGAAACACAAAGGCCCAGGAAAATGTGACTCATTTGCAAGGGAAATGACTATCAGCAGAATCTAAACATGAAATAACACAAATTTTGAAATATTCAGAAAAAGATGAATAAAATAAAATGGATACTGTAAATACACTCAAAGCAGATTCTTCTCATAATGAATAAAAATACATTAATTTTAAGCAGAGAAGGGGAAATTATAGAACAAATCAAAATGGAAATGTTTGAATTAAAAACACTAGTATTTAAAATAAGTTTCCTTATTTCATGCAAGCTAGGTCCATAAATAACATCTTACAAAACAAAACAAAACAAAACAAAAAAACAGAAACAAAATTGAAAAAAAAAGTTAAGAGAGCTCTAGTGACCTGTTGGAAAAATACCATATGGTAAAACATACCTGCCTTTATTGTTACATGGTTATATTTACTGTATTAGTGAATTATTATGATTATATTTACTTCACAATGACAGAAAATTTAACGATACATATTATAATCAGTTTATTGTAAAATTAATTGTTAATAAAATTAGAAAAACAGCCTAACATTTTAGCTAAATAGCTTATATTTGCAACTTTTAAATGACTTAAATTTTAAGCTTAAAAATTAAACTTTGTGATTTAAAACTTCTGAAGACTTAAAGACTATGAGGATCAAAATATGTTATCTTAATGTACTGCTGTACTAATTATTTATAGCCCATGTTAGTTCAGATAGTCAATTTTGATGTTTATCTGTTTCTAATTTATTATTTTTATTGCCCATAGAGACTAGTCCAAACTGACTATGACAAATGCCTGTAACAATATCTCTACCTTTCCCCGAATTATTTCTTCTTTTTTTGAAAGTCAAATTTGAATATTAAAAGATGAATATTATTATAATACTTTTATATCCTAAGAGTTATTTTTGTGCTGTCTAAGTCAGTTTAGGCTACTGTAAGACTGAAGGACTTAAACACAGAAATTCATTCCTCATGGTTCTGGAGGCTGGACATCTAAGAATAGGGTATCCACATGGTTAAGTTCTGATAAAGACCCTCTTAACTAATTTGCAGACAGCCATCTTCTCTCTGTATGTTCACATGCAGACAGGAGAGAGGAAAGAAAGCTTTCCTGTCTTTTCATATAAAGATACTAATTCCACTCATAAGGGCTCCATTCTCATGTCCTAATTACTTCTCAAAGGCCCTACCTCTAAATACCATTATATTGGGGATTAAGCCTCAACATATAAATTTGGAGAAGACACATTCAGTCCATAACATAAATCTAGTCCAGAATGCATGTCTGCAAGAACATATTAAAGACTGTATAGAAGTCATTCATTGAACAGCTGTACGTTAAGTACCTCAGCAGTGCTAGGCACTTGGGTAGGAAGTGTGGATTCATAGGTGCCCAGTCTGACAAGCATCCTGTGATCAGAGTGGAGTGTTTTTTGTGGCAATGTAAGACTTTCTAGTGTTCTTTTTATTTGTTAGGATCTTAATTTGTTAGGACCTTAATTCCAGACAAACAAGAAGAAAAATACTCCATTTCATATATTCAGAATAATTTCTATATGTTTACATTCACAGTACATACACATATATAAATATTATTTAAGTCAGTCATGAATCGGAGTTTCTAAAAGAATCATATTAGTAATAATGAAGTAAGATGCCTGAGGAAAGCGACATATACACTTTAGAAACTATCCTTATATGACAATATAGCACTTAAAAATGTTGGAAATAATTTTTACTCATTCTTACCTTAACAGCTAAATATATGTCTTAAGATGTTAGAAAAAGTGACATCATTTGTCTCTTAAAATTGACATCATTTCTAAGCAGTTTTATTTTCATCCAGGAATCTGGCAGTAAAATTACCCTATTGTATATGTAATATGAAGAAGTTTAACAGTTTAAAAGTTAAAGGTCAATTAACTGTGTTAGTTTTGAAGTAAATATTCAAATAAAACTTTGTTTCTCTGAGAAATTCATAAAGAAAATATAGAGATTTTTATATCTTTAAATTTAAAAAAAAAGAACAGTTCTGCCCATTATTCCCTATATTGCTCTCCTTTAATTTGTATTTCTCCTTTATTTATAGGTAAAATGTCTCTAACTATATCCCTAATTTCTAGCTTCAATTTATAGAACAGTGATCAAGAATAACCATTTACATTTTTCAAAACTATATAATAAAAAACATATTTTCTAAATTAGACATTATCACACAATTAAAAAATAAAAAAAGCACTTAGAGACAGTGAAAAACCACTCTCTTAATCTTGATCAATATTGAGTCAGGATTTAACACCTGCCTGACATTGTACAGGTCTGCGAATCTGGTGTTATCTGACTGTATAGATCAGGCCAGGACTTGTTGTAACTGACAAGACTTTAATTAGGTTTAGTTTCATGGCCATGTGCCTATTACTCAAATGTGTTGCCTTTTAAAAATTATACCAGTAAGATACTGGCACAATTTCAAGTTCATTTCCCTGCAGTCATGGGACAGACATAACCCAGAAACAACCAGAGTGCTTGTCTCAAATAAAAGTGCATAAAAGTATTCGTTGAATATCCACAAGAAAATAGTGATTTCAGTTTTATTTTGCATGGCAAATGTAAATCAGGAAAAGTGCACATTCAGCAAATGTCAAAAGAGTTTCCACTTTAGCAAATATTAAAAGAAACAAAAATCAATGAATGGTACTGAATGATATTACACACCAATTAAGGGGATATTTAATTATTCAAATGTAAATTAAGACATTAGCATTTATTTCTTAACATAATAGTTATCACAGTTGTTGTCATGCTATAATATTTAAAACTTGGAAAAAATAAACCTATGTATTTGGAAATATATGCTTGGAACACACACATAGCTCAAAGTACTCAAGTAGTTCTATCTGAAAATACTCTTAATGCAAAGAATGAAAAGATAGTTAAAAAGATCTAAAAGAGGCAGGCACCTGGGTGGCTCAGAGGGTTAAGCCTCTGTCTTTGGCTCAGGTCATGATCTCAGGGTCCTGGGATCCTGTTCCACATTGGGCTCCCTGCTTAGCGGGGAGCCTGCTTCCCCCTCTTTCTCTGCCTGCCTTTCTGCCTATTTGTGATCTCTCTTTGTCAAATAAATAAATAAAATATTTTTAAAAAATCCAAAAGAGGCAAGTTCCATTTTGTTCTGCTTTGTGTGTTTTATTACAACAGTAGGTATTGCAGAGGCAAAGTAGTGTTACCTCACTTTTAAGGAGAATCAAGCACCTCTGGAAGGTCTTTCCAGCTTGGTTGAACTCCCCTTGCCTCTTTCTGCATTACACCTGCCATTAATCTTTTGGGGAATGTCTAATTTGTCATCAGTCTCATAGTTTTCTTTGACACTCCAGCATCCTGGTAGGATTCCCCTGTAGAGACTTACAAGGACAATGACTACTATTTATTTCTTGGCTAAATTCTTGGCTAATTTCTTATACTAATAAACACCTATTGTGATGGCTTTATATATAGTAATTTTAATTCTTAAACCTATTGTAATGGCTTTATATGTAGTTATTTTAACTCTTCTAACAATCTTTTGAGTATTTATCATTATAATTCCCATTTTTACAGAAAAGGAAATCAAAGCCTGGTGATGAGACTTGTCTAACACACAGAGCTAGTAAGTAGCTGACATGAAGTTTAAAACAAGGCAGGCTTTCTCCAGTATCTATTATCTCATAATTTAAATGGAATGTATTTTTATTTATATGCTTTTCTATGACTGGTAATAATTGAAGCTTATAAATATTGAGCTCTAATAAATACTAAATCTGATATAGAAATGCAAATTCAAGGAAAAATTATTAATCTTATTATTACCATCATATTTCTTAGACACAATAACTGTAAGAAATAATTAATTGTATAACTCAGTATTTTTCCCAATAATTGTATGCCATTGGATCATTTAAATTCAAATATCATTAGGTTATATAGGTCTCACCTTTTAAAATGCACATGAAATATGCAATTAAAAGACTATATTTCTATATATAAAGTATATATCATTTTCTGTGAGACTCAACCTCCACCATTTTAAGGTCAACAGAATGTCCAGTGTATATTGTGTTGTGTTCAGAGAAATAGAGATAAATAATCTTCATTTTTTTAATGAATCATTTTTCTTCCCACATAGGCTAAATACTGAAGAAATATGAGCAGACTTGTGTGAGGAAGCATCAGTAAATATCCCTATCAATATAAAAGTTGGACAAGCCACATGCTGAACTCACATTAAAACAAAAATTGAGGAGTAAATCCATAGGAGGATCGTAATATGCACAGATGGCAGGGATGAACTTGGTTGCTTTCCAGTCAGTACCTGGTCTGGAATATATGAAACTACATCTCCAGAATATCTTTACTATATTAAGTGTTTGGTGGTGGCTGCCAAATTCCAAAAGGATATCCCTCCTAAAAGAAAATGAACAGGAAACACTCAACTTGAAAAGCATTTTTGCATCTATGAAATAGGTTTCATGTTCTGTGGAAGTCAAAATTGAACAATACAGTGAAAGTACAAGAACGTAATTTCCTTAAACTAAAATATATCAATATCTGTTAAAAGCTAGAAATTCCAATTTAAAAGGAACAGAATAAGAAACCAGTGCTTTAGATTCATGGCCAATAGCTCAAAATAGGGAGCAACCTGGGAAACAAGAATTTCTCTTCCCGCTGTTAATTATAATCTATGAGCTGGTCCCCTTTGGTTCAAGGTACAGAAACTCAGTCAGGACTGTGTTGGGTCCAGATGGTTGAGTGATTGACTAGCTACCATTTTTGTGCCAGATTGGCCCATTTCCCTACTTTTTCATCCAGGTCCATATGAATTGGAAGATTGCATATGAGAGAAAAGATTATATCACAAAATGAAAAATAAAATATTTTTAATATCCAGAAAGCATAAAGCTGAAAAATTTGAGAATAGTTCTTTAATCTAAATGATTAATGTAACATGTTTTCTTTCTTAGTTATTTTCAATAATTAGAGATTATGAAAAAAAGACTAAAACATTTTATACTTAAGCCAAATTATAATGATCAATTGTATAATGACAAACTGCACATATTTCTGTATTCTGTAGTAAAGTTCTATATTTAAGCAAATTCAAGGACCTATGAATATTCATTTTAATACAGCAGAATATCATTTCTTGAAACAGAAGAGAATATTTCTGAGAAATTAAATATTGGTAGAAAGGGTTAAATGTATACATATATTTGGACTGATTAAATTAATTCTAGTGTTTTCTTGATGACAGCTTTTTTACATAACTTCATAAACCTTCTCAGAAATGATATTAACATAATATTCTTAGTGTTCTCATATTAATATGTTTGAGTAGAATATTATATCATTTGTTATATAATTTCTATTTATTCTGATGACCAACCAGATTTGAAAATCACTATTCTAATCTAGTACTATTAAGTACTAATAGAGTACTTAAATGCAAGTGAACATCTTTTTGTTTTTGTCTGACTTATTTCATCCACATTATTGAGGGGAAACTTGAGAAAAAGATAATGATTGTAAAAACCTATTGAGTTTCATGGACAGACAATGAAATATTATTTCTGTCATTTTCTAGTGATAGTATAGCAATTCGATGTTCAAAGGTACTTCTATTTCTGACTCTATAATTTATTAGAAGCATGACCACTGAGTACGAAGTTATATGTGAGCCTTGGCTTATTTTAAATTTTAAATGCAGATAATTGGTTGATTTGAATCTATATGTGTTCTTATATATTTATACGTTATTTTTAGGACATCATAATGGTGTGTATTATCCATATAAAGTGGCATCCCTTTTTATGCTTAGGCACTTTGCAGGCTGGGAATTGGCCTCTTACCTCATTTACCAATGCATCCAGCCTTTGTTAATTTCCCATGGGTCTCTCAAATTCACCATAAATAAAACCCTGAATGTTGTCTATTTTGTAAAATTTTCATTAAAATCATTTTTTTGTTTTTAGTGCTTTGATAGTTTTTCTTGTTCTAATAGTACTGTCTATTTTTGTCACTAGGATTTGAAATTTATCTCTCCAACAATTTTAATGTCCTTTAGGTTGCATTTTTTAGATTCTTAGTTTAATCTCTGTTGTGAGGATATTCATAGTGCTGCATAAAACCACTGAAACATAGATGGAAAGTCCTGTTGGTCTAGAAAATACAGTCTCATTTTCTCTTTATTTTTCAGACTGCATAGTAAAAAGAGAGAGAGAGAGAGTCTTCAGTATCTTTCATAAGAGTATTATTGGGTAATTAGTAATTTTTAACCACATTCATGGAAAATTAGTTAAATCAGTAACTGAAGGACCTCTTAAATTATAGAGATTTTTTTTAACTCCAAATTATATGAGATTGAAGTTCTAGTGTATTTCTCAATGAAAGTTAGCTTTTTCACATGGAAAGCTGTGTGGAACTTGGATAAACTTGAATAGAACATTTAAAATATAGTCCTCTGTCTTCTATGACAACTATTGGGTTTTAATTGATTGACACCATATCTCTTTAAGAAAGGAAAAGTGTATAAGAAAGGAGCAATGGCTTGGGATTCCAGGACTTTGAGTTTAATCTTCAATCTTGATTTTACCTAGTTCTTTTTTCATTAACAGGTCACATCCTCTCAGAGTATCATTTTAATGCTAAATTAAGGAGATTGCATTCAGTAATGAATAAAATCTCATCTAGCTAAAAAAAATTCAGTCGAACTCCTGATGTTCTAAACTGATCACTAGTGGGGTGCCTGGGTGGTGCAGATGGTTAAAGGTCTACCTCCAGCTCAGATTATGACCTCTTAAGTCCTGGGATCAAGCCCCACCTTGGGCTCCCTGCTCAGTGGGGCATCTGCTTCTTTCTCTCCCTCTTTGTTCTCTCTGTTTTTCTCTCTCAAATGAAAAAATAAAAATAAAAGTAAACAAAATAAAATGATCACTAATAAAAATATAGTGTTCTTCTTGGAAATATCATGGAGTACCTCATTTCAACCATGTAACATTCTTTATAAATTCCAAATGTAGAATACATTTATTCTGTAGTAAATATGCGTTGTAAAAGAGATATTCACTGTAAAAACAAACATAGCAATGTTATAAAAAGTATTGCACATAATTTGTAAGTAGAAAACTAATTTGTAAATGGTCACTATGTCTTCATGATAACCAGAATGATTATTCTTTAAAAAAAGGGGAAAAAAAGCCTTTCCCAAATCCAAATGCAGTACAGATTATTTTACATATGCTACTAGCCTACTCAATCAAACAACTTTTTATTAATTTGAAGTTTCGACTCAATTTCAGCGTTCTGTCAATCACTAATAGCAATCAGTTAATGTTATTTTCCTTTTTCTTGATTATGGGTTAAATTTATTTATTAAAGAAGCCATGAATTGTTTTATTTGACAAATATTGACTACAGTATTCCTTTGAAAGTTTGCAGTTTTTGTTTAAAAATAGCCAATTAGTATTGTGAGGGTGAAAATCGTTCTGGCATTAGTGATGCAGAAATTGTACATGTTGGTACAAAATCCACATAGAATATTTAAATCCATATACAATATCCAGATTAACTATGCAGTTTATATGTTTTGAAAATATAGAATCTGTGTTCTACAGAATTGATTCTAACATTTTTAATAAAATTGTTTTATTACAAATTATTGATCAGGTGAATTATAAAAAAATATTTTTTTAAGTCAAGAGAAACTTTGTAATTATTTGTTCTCAGGGGAAGATAATTGTATTACTATAAATGCATCTACTTTTTTTTTAATATTTTATTTATTTGACAGAGAGAAACATAGCCAGAGCGGGAACACAAGCAGGGGGAGTGAGAGAGGGAGAAGCAGGCTTCCTGCCCAGCGGGCAGCCTGATGTGGGACTCGATCCCAGGTCTCCGGGATCATGACCTGAGCCGAAGGCAGTTGCCCAACCAACTGAGCCACCCAGGCGCCCCAATGCATCTACTTTTTAAGATAAATGTATCACAAAACTCAAAATATCTTCTTATTAAAAAGAAATTCTCAAAATTTTGCCTACTGAACACATGCTCTGAAGTTAACTAGATGTTGTAGTACACAGGTGGCTCAGTCACTTAAGCATCTGCCTTTTGCTCAGGTCATGGTCCCAGGGTCCCGTGGTGGAACCCCTATTGGGCTTCCTGCTCAGTGGGGAGCCTGTTCTCCCTCTCCTGCCTGCCCAGCCATGCACACGCATGTGCTCTCTCTCTCACTCTTTCACTCTCTCTCAAATAAATAAATACAATCTAAAAATAAAAAGTTAACTAAATGTTAAAATTGTATTAGTAGACCTCACTCAAGACCAGATAAAATGCAATCTATTTACCTATGAAAACCCATTCACAAGTAAATAGCTTTTGAGGTATCAGTTATTTGGCTTTATCATTCAGAAGAGCTACAATGATTCAAGTCAATATTTGTTTTGTCAAAGACCTAACTCTGCACACTGACTAAAAGAAAGCAAGAAAGGAAGGGAGGGAGGAAGGAAGGAAGGGAAAGGAAAGAAAGAGAAAGAAAAAGAGAGAAAGAGAGAAAGAGAGGAAGAAAGAAAGAAAGAAAGAAAGAAAGAAAGAAAGAAAGAAAGAAAGAAAGAAAGAAAGAAAGAGGAGGGGAGGGGAGGGGAGGGGAGGGGAGGGAAGGGAAGGGAAGGGAAGGGAAGGGAAGGGAAGAAAAAAGAAAGAAGGAAGAAAAGAAAGGAAAGAAAAGGAAACAAAATGAGTTTACTGCAAATGTTTCATCCTTTTTTAAAAATTTATTTATTTATTTTGACTTTAAAATTATTTTATTTTTTCAGATTCATTGTTTATGCCCCACACCCAGTACTCCATGCAATCTTTAAACTGGAAACTCAAGGCTACGTACAGGAGCAATAAGTTTCGAGTTGCTCACTGACCAACGGGCTTTTATGAGGTTAAATGTGGAAGTCATTTGGCTTGTTCAGCTAATTGGTTGCCTAGCGGTCTTCCTTATTTGGGTCAGGGTAGCTGAGGGAACAAGGAAGTCTAGAGGTGAAGTGAACAGATTTGACATTTGGCGATTGGCTGAGATTTTCTCTGCTAATTTCTGAGAAGAGCTGTAAGTTCCTGCAACTTGCGTTAGGTAAGGTTAAGTTTCATTTTCTTTAATGCACCTGTGTCAGCCAACTCCATTCGGTCATTGACATATGTGACTCTGTTTTAGTTTCAGAGCCGCAGGTGTTTTTAGGATGGCAGAATATATATACAGATTTAGAAACTGAGCTTAGAGGTACTTGTTGAAAAGTTGATCTTAATTGGCAACTGTTACCTTTATTAAAACAACAAAAAACATTAAGACACATTTTGAGTTAAAATTCTCAGTTCTATATCTCAACTGTATGTATTGAATTAGATGCATTGTTAGTTTCCTTGATTTGTCAAACAGTTAAGTCCTCTTTCTCCTCACCTGTCTTCGCTTCTTTCTGAAACAAAAATTTGAATGATTAAAATATATTCTAATAAAATCAATTATTTTTTTCAGGAACCACTTAATTTGATCTTTAGAAGTAAAAAAGAAAAAATCTTTGAAATCTGATCTAAAGGTGTTTCGTGCAGCATTTCATGTCATCTCTCAAACAACAATTCATTTTCTGAACACTATATCATTTCCAATTAAGAACTACATGTCGCAAAAATGATTTGGTTCTCTGCAGCTCTGACTTCCATTAGATATTCAATTATTTATAATGGGTTGAAGCTTAATTAAATAAACTTAATTAAAATTAGATTAACCCTTTTCACAAAGCATTATCCAAGTTATATTAAGTGAAGGACAAAAGAAACTTTAACATCATCCTTAAGCAAGGGGATACTTGAATGCTGAGTTTAAGGAGATTGCATTATTAAAATTTAAAAGCATACAGTTAAAATTAAAAGATACTCAAACTATTAATGTAGCTTTCTTAAGAAACTCAGAACTTCATGCGGCATTATTAGATAATTATATAGATAATGCTAAAATGTTTTTCCAAGTTAAGCCAGTGACAACAGTTTCAGTGGTGACCTTTGAATTCACTATTGGACAGACTTTAATATTCTTTAAAACAATATTTCATTGAATATTTGTACACTAAGGAGGTATTTATTTCAGACTTTTGGTCACTTTGAGATGGAATCAGTTCTGATTCTTAAGATTATCCCATCAGTAGGTTTATTTTTATTGTTAAAGCAAACAATTTTGTTGTTCCTATATTAAGATAATATTTTATTGTATAAATACAAATATAAATACAGTATTATCTCATTTACATGTGAAATCTAAAAAGAAAAACAAAACCAAACTCATAGATACAGAGAACAGATGCAGTTGCTGGTGGAAGGGGATGGGGAACAGGAGAAGAAGGTCAAAATATACACCCTTCCAGCTATAATATAAATAAGTCAGGGAGATGCAATATACAGCATGGTGACTATAATTAGTAATACTATACTGCATACATGAAAGTTGCCGGGAGAGTGAGTCTTAAAGTCTTCATTACAAGAAAAAAAGAAAAAAAAAAGATTTTAAAATCTATGCATGGTGACAGATGTTAGACTTACTGTGATCATTTTACAACATATACAAATATGTAATCACCATGTTGTACACCTGAAAGCAATGTACTGCTATATGTCAATTAGACCTCAAAATATATACAAAGAAAAAAAGAAGATATTGGATGCCAAGTAATATAAACAATTGATTTCATATTGGATTTGGTAAGTAGAGTATTATTTTTCTAACAAAAGGAGAAAGGTAGAAGTAAGCTCTCTGAGTTTGGTGCAAGAGTGTATTGCTAACAAATAGATATCCTTCCTGTATCCCCTCTTCTTTCCTGTTCAACTGCCCTGATTCAGTCATATCTTACATTTCCCAAAGGTTAAAATCTCAGTGACATTAAATAGTCATAATAATCGTTTTCCTCCTAGACAATGATTCATCTAAGTTGGGCTTGGGACTTTTCTTTGGGGAGATTGTTTCAGTGAAAAAAGAAGTTGCTCCCAGATGAAGCCAAGCAAGGTCCATCTGTTGACCAGATCCTTAAACATACTTAAAACCTTTCCTCTTCATATATAAATATAAATTGAGAGCCAGAGTTGACCAGGTATTTGGGGAAAGCATTCAGTATGAAAGGCAAAAACAAAACCATTTTTTTAAAGGAATAAAAGTAGAAAGAAATATCATCACAGAAAGCACAAGAAAACTTCCTATGAAGTATAATTAATACAGTCAGCGTCAGGAGATCATATTGCATCATTAAAACAAGAAGAAAGTGTTACAGATAACATCAACCAGAAAAATATAAAAGAGCTTTTGGAATTATGTCAAGCAAATACAGAGATAATGGACCAGTAACAGAAAAAGATGACCATCCAAGGATTACTGGAGGATATCTAATAACTAAATAATATGGTATCAAGAAGAAATAACATGGAAAACAGAAAAGAGGAAATTATCAAGGTAGCAGGACAAGATAATTTCCCAGAAAGGATGTCTGTCTTAATGAAGGACAAGTATAGTGAAATCAAAAGAAAACTAGATTTCTAGAAGGACATAATATCAGGGCATTTTAGAACAATGGGGCAAAATGAATGTCCTTAAATTTCCCAATGGAAAATGTTGATATAAAATTCATCAACACTCAAATGAGAGTAGGCTTTTAAATAACAACACTGGAGTTTAGAAGACAATAGATCAAATACCTTCAAAAGGAGGTAAAAATAATTTGATAAAAAATAATTTTCACCTTTGAGTTCTAGACACAGTCCAGTGGTCACATATAAGGATAAAATAAAGTTATTTTCAGTTGTGTAAAGTTTTAAAAATTTTTCTCCTGAAAAATTGATGTAAGGAAACTGCTAGAAAATTTGCCCTAACAATATAATGATATACAGAAGAAAAATGGGATTCAATATAAAATAACTGGTTATTTGATTTATTGACCAGGTATAATATACACGACAGTTAATTGACAATACTCTATTTTTTTAAGGGTCTTTTTTTTTTTAAGATTTTATTTATTTGTCAGAGAGAGAGAGAGAACAAATAGGTAGAGTGGCAGGCAGAGGCAGAGAGAGAAGCAGGATCCCTGCTGAGCAAGGAGCCTGGTGTGGAACTCAATCCAGGACACTGGGCTCATGACCTGAGCTAAAGACAGCCACTTAACCGACTGAGCCACCCAGGTGTCCCTAATTGACAAAACTCTTGATCAGTATGAGAAGACTTAGAGATTCTATGAAACTCAGTAAGTTTTTGTAGAAAGCCAAATATTAAGTACAAAGGAAATCAGACTTTGAAGGATAAAGAAAATGCAATCACACTGAAAAATACATATGTTGTCCTAATAAAATCACTATTTATTTAACCAAAAATTGTGACATAACAATATTGGAAAGATGGGTGTAGGGAGAGACAGAAGAAATATAAAATATTTATATATTATAACCGATAAAAGGTTTTATTTAGTAACATTAGCATAAAGTTTAAAAAGATAAAGGAAACCCTGGGCACCTGAGTGGCTGAGTCACTTAAGTGTCTGCCTTTGGCTCAGGTCCTGATCTCAGGGCCCTGGGATTAAGCCCAGCCTTTCACTGGGCTCCCTGCTAGAGTCTGCTCCCCTCAAAAGTCTGCTTCTCCCTCTCCCTTGCCCCTCCCCCCAACTCATGCTCAGAGTCTCTTTCTTTCTCAAATAAATAAAATCGTTAAATATAAATATATATAACCCTATAAGAGCAATAGGTTAAAAATGTTTTTAATTTTTTATATGTTATTTAATTTATTTATTTGACACAGAGAGAGAGATCACAAATAGGTAGGGAGACAGGCAGAGAAAGAGGAGGAAGCAGGCTCCCTGCCAAGCAGAGAGCCCGATGTGAGGCCGGATCCTGAGATCATAACCTGAGCTGAAGGCAGAGGCTTAACCGTCTGAGCCACCCAGGTGACCCTGTTTTTAATGTTTAAATGGCAGATTCTGGAGGCAGGACAGATAGGGGTAGGACAAGTGAATTTTCTTTTCCAGTACATGTTTTCTGTTTGTTTGTTTGTTTTTAGCATTATAATGGGTAAATAAACAGGTAATTAAACAAAGCCAATAAATTCCCAACTGAAATATTGCTCAGTCAGTTGAGCATCTGAATCTTGGTTTTGGTTCAGGTCGCGGTCTCATGGGTCAGAGATTGATATGTGCGTGGGACTATGCACTCAGGGAAAGTTCTCTTAAAGATTCTATCCCTCTACCCCTCTGGTGCTCTCTCATTCTCTCTCAAATAAATAAAATTTTTCAAAAAAATAATGATAATAATAACTTTTAAAAAGTGACTAAAAACATCCCCAATGAAAGAAAGACTCATTCTCTTCTGGTTTGTTAGAATCTTTTTTAAAGCTTCTGTCAATATTATAGTATTAAATTTCCCCTAACTTTAAACTTTATGTTTATTATATAATAAATTATATATAATGTAATTGTCTGGACTGAGTTACAATGATGAACAATGAGATACAAATGACAAGCATTATGTTTATGGTTGGATAAAAGTGGATTGGGGTATAAAAAACAGGTTGAAAGAAGAATTTAGTAAAAGATAGCTAAAAATCTTGGACCATATAACCAGGGGGGGAAAAAGATATTAAAAGAATATAGATGAAACTCTAAAATTGAGACTATAATAAGATAAAATGCACTGGATATTTTTTCTGAATTTTTCTTGCTGTGGTGGGTTTGGGCTTTGTTTGTTTTGTTTTGTGACTTTTTAGATTAAAAAGATTAAATCAGATTGGTTTAAATTAAAATTAACTTCATCTCTCTTTGTGCATGTTTAGAGCCAAAGAAAAAGCACTTGGAGATTTTTGAAAATAACTTACAGTTAGCGCTCAATAAATTGAAGGTTCAGTGTATTTCAAGTGAGCAGGTATTCAATAAACAAATCATAAATCAATATCCTTTTTTTTAGTACTTAGAAATGAAAATATATAAAACAGTATATCCTACTTTCATGGAGCTTATGATTTGGGGAGATATTATATGAACATAAAAATATACAGAGTCAACAAGTATTTTTCAGTCTTCAGTAAGCATAACAGTATTTGGGGGCTGTTTACCTAAAGAGCAGTTTTCAAGCCCTGCCATCAAAAATTCTGATTAAACAAATTTGAGGAAGCACTCAGAGATTTAATTATTCTAGTGCATTCTAGGAATTTGTAGAGAAATTTTGAGGGAAAATGTTTTAGACCCTCTAACGAAATAATATATATTCATTTAGAAAGAATGTACTTAGGGAAACAAAGAAGGAAAGCCACAGAGAGGGAGAGTAATAAGCCCATAAAGTCCAGTAAGAAAACTACCCTGTTAGGCTGTTGAGCACTCATTTCTCCTGATAAATATTTCTCTTGTTGGAAACAAATGTGGAAGGAAGGCTTTTAGAAATTACTACTATCAGATTACTCAAATAATACTCTTTGGTATTTACTTTGGTTACATGCTTACTAGGCATCCTTCAGGTCATTTGCCGTTGCTTGTCATGGCCTACAGAACTAGAGTATGCTCAAATTCACATGAGTATTTGGTCTACTCTAAAACCGTATTTCATACAGCAAATCAAACCATAACACTGACCTTTGTATCCATTTTTAGAAGCTTTGTTAGTGTGTGATGATGTGCCTGAATCTAATTAATATACTGTGCATCTGTGTTTCTGAACCTGTAAAGCCAAGCCTTGGACTTTGGTAAATTTAGCGAATTAAATGCTATCTTTTTAAAAGTAATTCACTAATTCACTAATTAATTAATTTTATGTATTTATTACTTATTATTGGAGGATAATTGGTATACCATGCTCTATTACTTTCAAGTATACAACATAGAGATTTGACAGTTACATTATGAAATGCTCACCATGGTATGGTTACCATCCATCACCTAAAAATTATTATAATATTGTTGACTATATTCCCTATGTTATACTTATCTCCTATATATTCCCTATGTTATACATATCTCCCTATGTTATACTATATTTATCTCCATAATTTCTTTGTTATATAACTAGAAGTTTGTACCTCTTAATTTCCTTCATGTATTCACAATTACCCCCCCTCCCTTAACCCTCTGGCCACCACCAATTTGTTCTCTGTATTTATGAGTCTGTTTCTGGTTTTTGTTTGTTTGGGGTTTTTTGGTTTTGGATGTTTCGTTTTTTTGTTTTGTTTTGTTTTTGCTTCAGATTACACATAGAAGTGAAATCATATAGTGTTTGTCTTTTTCTCTGACTTATTTCACTTAGCATAATACCCTCTAGGTCCATTCTTTTGTCATGAATGGAAAGATCTCATTTTTCTTTATGATTAATACTCCATTAGGTGTGTGTATGTATATGTATACACACACACCATATCTCCTCTAGCCATTCATCTACTAATGGACACTTTGGTTGCTTCCATATTTCCATATCTTGGTTATTATTTATAATACTGCAGTGAAAAGGGGGTGCAGATACCTTTGAGTTAGTATTTTCATTTGCTTTGGATAAAGACTCTCCAGTGGAATAGCTGGACAATATGGTAGTTCCACTTTTCATTTCTTGAAGTAATTCCATACTATATTTTAACTTGTGCTTCCACATTTGTTATTTCTTGTCTTCTGGATATTAACGATTCTGACTGGTGTGAGGTGATGATTCACTGTAGTTTTGATTCTCATTTTCCTAATGAGTAGTGTTGAGCACTTTTTAATGTGTCCAGTAGCCATTTGTGTCCATTAGCCATTTGTATGTTCTGTCTCTATGTTCTCCTCATCAAGGATGAGGATGATGTTAAGGATGATGTTAAGGATGATGAATTATTTATTTTTATGTTTTTGCAATAAATACCCTTATCCCAAATGTTTTTTTTAATTTATCTAAATCCTATTCAAAATAACTGTCGACATAATTACTAATAGCCTTTTTTCCCATAAGTATATGCCACATTTTAATAACTGAAAATTATATTTGTCTTTGATGAGAATATATTTTCTATAACACAGTGGCTTAATCAGTGGGCTTCTAGTAATTACATATTACTTATCTCCTTTCAGAGACCTCAGTGAAGCAGGTTTTTGCCTAACACTTAAGTAACAGTGGAATCCGTATTCTAGGACTGTGATACCTTGAGTCCAGAGAGAGAGAAATAATCTTGCATTAACCATTTTCCTATTAACAAATAAGTGGAAAGATATTTTTATTATTTCCCCCAGATGACTTTGAAAATTAAATTCATAAATAAAATGAGGTGGGAAAAAAAAGATAATATTTTCTACAAAATCCCAAAACAACTCATGTAGAATATGATTGAACTTTCTGCTTACTGTAATGGAGAGATTAATGAAATCATTCCTCATTACTAATACATGTCAATCCTTTAATACATTCAACTTTTCCATAATGTGCTTCTCTTTGACTCAACTGACCTTGTAGCAAATGTCCTCTGCATGCCTTTTTCTGAATACCAATTATGGATTTAGTAATGTTATTGCAATCCTTGCTCATTTTTGAATGATAAAATGAAAACTCTTCCTTTCTAATAGAACATGGATTCTCAAACAAGTATCATTCATAAATTTCTCTGTAAATGGTTAGATATAATTTTATTTTCCTAACAGGTCTGTGAATTTTTCCCCAGATGAAATTAAATCCTTAATAATGCTGCACTTGTAAAGCATGCAATATCACCAAAGATGTCTCTGGTCAAAAGGGGTGGGAGGTAGGCAGCATTTAGGGAGATAAGAAAAAAAAAAACTGAAATCAATATGATTGGATTTATAAGTTTTTTAATTCCACTAATAATTACGTTCTCATATTTCAACAGTTTAGTATCACAATTACCTAATTAAACATATATGACTATCACCACATAGTCATATAGTCTCCATATGACTTTTTTAAAACCACTGATTCTTGTCTTTTTAAAATAGAACAAGGGGCGCCTGGGTGGCTCAGTTGGTTAAGCAACTGCCTTCGGCTCAGGTCATGATCCTGGAGACCCGGGATCAAGTCCCACATCGGGCTCCCTGCTCGGCAGGAAGCCTGCTTCTCCCTCTCTCATTCCCCTTGCTTGTGTTCCCTCTCTGGCTGTGTTTCTCTCTGTCAAATAAATAAAATATTTAAAAAAAAAATAGAACAGAATTAGGAAAAAGAATGAAGACACAATATGGCCTAATTTATCAATAGTCAAAAAGTATGTGACTATTTATGTAAGTACTGAGGAGGAGCTATGCACCTATATATATTAGAGAGGCTACATTTAACACATATACTCTGCATGCCATAAAGAGTAATAAATTACTCTTCCAGATTAAGACACATTCTTAATCTCTTAACTCTTCAGTTACAAAGACTTTAAATACACTTTAATTCATCCTCTCAGACTCCTAATCCTTTTCTAAGGGAATCAAATTTTCTATGATATTCATTTTGTCACATATATCTGTCATTTGCCACTAAAATATTGATGGATTTCTCTACCTTATCCTTACATAATTACAATTTAGTTTATGTGGCCTCAGAATAAAATCTCTCACTGAAGGATATTCTGCATAAATTCTACATGGAAGGATTTTTTTAGAAGGATTTTTTATAAACTAATTCTATAGGTTTACAAGTTACATGGTAAATTACTTTCAAAACATATTAATTAGAACATGTTGACAAAGTTGATTTAAGGAAATGTATTTTTAACATTATTATATATATGTAGTGTTTCTTTTTTTCCCATTTTTTATTGTTACTTAAATTTCTTTTCCAGTGTTCCAAGATTCATTGCCCATTCCCCACAGCCAGTGCTCCATGCAATAGGTGCCCTCAGTACCCACCACCAGGCTCTCCCATCCCCCCGCCCCCTCCCTCCAAGTCCCTCAAGTTTGTTTCTGTGTCCAAAGTCTCTCTTGTTCTGTTTCTGTCCCCGAATTACCCTACTTCCTATTTCCTTTCCTTCTCCTACTGCCCTCTATATTACTCCTAATGCACCGCACATAGGTGAAACCATGTGATACTTGACTTTCTCTACTTGGCTTATTTCACTCAGCATAATCTCTTCCAATCCAGTCCATGTTGCTACAAAAGTTGGATATTCATCCTTTCTTATGAAGGTGTAGTATTCCATTGTATATATGTACCACATCTTCTTTATCCATTCATCTGTTGATGGGCACCTTGGCTCTTTCCACAGTTTGGCGATTGTGGCCATTGCTGCAATGAACATTGGGGTACATATGGCCCTTCTTTTCACTATATCTGTATCTTTGGGGTAAATTCCCAGTAGTGCAATTGCAGGGTCATAGGGTAGCTCTATTTTTAATTTTTTAAGGAATCTCCACACTGTGGTCCAAAGCGACTGCACCAGTTTACATTTCCACCAAGAGTATAAGAGAGTTCACCTTTATCTGCAGCCTATCCAACATTTGTTGTTTCCTGACTTGTTAATTTTGGCCATTCAGACTAATGTAAGGTGGTATCTCAGTGTGGTTTTGATTTGAATTTCCCTGATAGCTAGTGACGATGAACATTTTTTCATGTGTCTGTTAGCCATTTGTATATATATTCTATGGAGAAGTGCCTCTTCATGTCTCTTGCCCATTTTTTGATGTGTTCATCTTCTTTTTGGGTGTTGAGTTTGAGTAGTTCTTTATAGATCTTGGATATCAAACCTTTGTCTGTAGTGTCATTTGCAATATCTTTTCCCATTCTGTGGGTTGCCTCTTTGTTTTGTTGGCTGTTTCCTTTGCTGTACAGAAGCTTTTTATTTTGATGAAGTCCCAGAAGTTCATTTTTGTTTTTGTCTCCTTTGCCTCTGGAGACGTGTCTTGAAAGAAGTTGCTGTGGCCGATGCCAAAGAGGTTACTGCATATGTTCTTTTCCAAGATTTTGATGGATTCCTGCCTCACGTTGAGGTTTTTCATCCATTTCGAGTTTGCTTTGTGTGTGGTGTAAGAGAATGGTCTAGTTTCATTCTTCTATATGTAGCTTTCCAATTTTCCCAGCACCATTTATTGAAGAGACTGACTTTTTTCCACTGGATATTTTTTCCTGCTTTGTCAAAGATGATTTGCCCATAGATTTGTGGGTCCATGTCTGAACTCTCTACTCTGTTCCATTGGTCTATTTTTCTGTTTTTGTGCCAGTACCATGCTGTCTTGGTAATCACAGCTTTGTAATAAAGCCTGAAGTCAGGTAATGAGATGCCCCCAGCTTTGCTTTTCTTCTTCAGCAATTCCTTAGCGATTCGGGGTCTTTTTTGGTTCCATATAAATTTTAGGATTGTTTGTTCCAACACTGAAGAATGTTGGTGGAATTTTGATCGGAATGGCATAGAAAGTGTAGATTGCTCTGGGCAGTACATTTTGACAATGTTTATTCTTCTGATCCATGAGCATGGAATGCTCTTCCATCTTTTTGTGTCTTCTTCAATTTCTTTCATGAGTGTTCTGTAGTTCCTCGAGTACAGATCCTTGACTTCTTTGGTTAGGTTTATTCCTAAGTATCTTATGGTTTTTGGTGCTATAGTAAACGGAATCGATTCTCTGATTTCCCTTTCTATTTTTTCACTGTTAGTGTGTAAGAATGCAACTGATTTCTGCGCGTTGATTTTGTATCCTGCCACATTACCAAATTGTTCTATGAGATCTAGTAGTTTGGGGGTAGAGTCTTTTGGGTTTTCCACATATAGTATCATGTCATCTGCAAAGAGAGAGAGTTTGACTTCCTCTTTGCCAATCCAAATACCTTTTATTTCTTTCTGTTGTCTGATTGCTGTTACTAGGACTTCTAACACTATGTTGAACAGTAGTGGTGAGAGTGGGCATCCCTGCCTTGTTCCTGATCTCA